>CM076668.1:159602-209768 GCA_038496675.1 Rachycentron canadum | reverse complement strand
TATATATATAATAATTTATATATATTTATATAATATATATATATATTTGCAGTATCAGAAGCCCTCAGAGGCAGAGCTGCTGCTAAACTGTCAGGAAATCAAATGTTTTAGCTTTATTTTCAAATGAAATTGCAACAACAGACAAATTTCATCTTCAGAAGGAGAATTTTATCAGATATCAACATGTTACAGACAACATGAAATGACCAAAGAAAATACTTTTCTACTGCGGTCACAGAGCTCACAGAGCTCACAGCGCTCACAGCACTGGTGACCTCAGGAGCTGGGCAGTGAACTGCTGATGTGACTGATGATGATGTCACCAACAGGACGTCCTCCCATCTCCCAAAAAAACCTGACCAAATTTCATAACAGATGTAATTTGGATGATCATAAATTATATGGTGGTCATGAAAAAATTTAAATATATCAAAATATAATGAATTGATTTAGAATTCCTGTAGTGAAAACTGTTTCTAGCTTGGATCAGAATTTCTACTGTTGTTGCTGTTTGGTGCACAATGGATTCTGGAATACTTAGCTGCCCCAAGTCCACACAAGTTATGTCCCGATATATCCTGGACGAAACAGGCTGAGTGAGAACAGTTCAGTTCAAGGTGGAAACACTCATTCATGGTGTCGACTCATTATTCACTGTTATAGAAAAACATTATGTAGACGTTAATAACGTTAAACTGTTCACCCCTGCTTTCAGTCATTTTGCTAAGACAGGCTAACGATGTGCTGACTCAAATAGGAGTGTGTGTCTCAAAATGATTAACCATATCTTCAAAGAAACTGTCATTTTTAGCATCTAATCAGGTGACAGAAGTGAAAATTAGCCTTCCAGGCTAAAACTAGCTCATTTACAGTTTCTCTTTTTTTCTGTTGATCCATTAGCATTGTCTGATACAAATAAATTAATATAAGATAAGAACCAAGATAAAATACCTTTGCCATTTTGTCCACAGACAGAATAGGACAGACAGCTGTTGCTTTTTAACAAGGCTGGCTCAGCAGTTTCACTCTCTTAATGCTAAGTTATGCTAACATGGATCTAGCTCACCAGGTGAACCTAATTATTCTCCCCAGACTGAGAAAATAAACCAGCACTTTTTCATATCTGCCTGTAACAAGGATTATTTTTTCATTTGAAAGCTCTGCACATTCTTTGTTGCCAGTGGTGTTTTTGACTTTTCATGTGTGTAGCATCTCCTTACTTCCTTTCTTCCCACTTTGCTTCCTCAGTTGAGTAAAAAACTACAGACATGGCCATTTGGGCTGAAGTGTTGTCACTCCTGTCTTGTCTCTTCCAAAGAACAAAGACACCCAGAGATTGATGACCTCAGAGTTGCTGTAATGAGACACAGACTACAAGACCATCCTCAGCACATCATTCATCATTCATTCATTCATTTATGTCCACCCCAAAAGTTTTTGTTACAAAATACTGATTTCCTGCATCCTGTAAGTCTTATGTACAAATGCTGTTATTTACAAGTGTGACACCATTTGGTTCAGATGATGATATGCAAACCTCCTGAAATATGCTCCCCAAGAGTCCTTGAGGGGGATAAGTCACTCAATGACAGAAAGTCAAACTCTTTTGGTCATTGGTTTCTGACACTTTAATGACACTGGAGATTCAGATGTGGTTTTCTCACTTCTTGGGAATCCACTGGTTACCATTAAAATGATGTGTAAGAGGGAAGACAGAAGTAGATGTAGGAGAATATGGAGAATTGGGGGGTAAACAAACCACTGTAGGCAACCACGTGGGCAGTAGGTTGTTTGAATTCTTCTCGTCCACCTCCATACTTCCTCTGCACTTCCTCTCTGCTGACCACTGGCTGAGGTCCTGCTGTAGTAGAAAACTACAGACGAGGCCATTATGGCTGACGTGTCGTCATTCCCATCTTGTCCTGTCCAGACAAACAAAGACAGAGGATCCCGTTGAAGCTTTGATTATGAGACACTGGGGGTCTCCTGTCTGCCTCAGCAGGGTCTCAGGATGCAGCAGAGAGCTGGAGCTACATTCACTCCCATTCATAGTGGCAGCCTGTGATGGAAAGCCTGTTAATGTTCAACCACAGACAGGAACTGATACAGTATTTCTACCAAGAAGCAATTAACACCCCCATTACACCCATTCATATCTATTCATCATTTATTTGTTGCTTGGCTCAGGATAGAAAATCTGAGTATCAATATCCACATAGACATTTTAAACAAAATATATTCTGTATGTGCAATAAATCATATACACTATTCTGATATCTGGGAATGTTGGTAATATAACATTACAATAATCACACATACATACATGTGTATGTGCATCTCCTTAGAAGAGCGATACCCCATTGTGGGTCAGGAGTCTAGTTTGATTATTGATTTGTTGGTAGATGAGCCTAAATGACAACTACCTCTCAAATGTGTGTTGAAAATGAGAATAATTGCACAGTAGGATCATCCACTGCAGACATGATGACCTTTGTATGTTTACTGTCACAACCAACTTAAGGCTGACTGACTGACAAAATCAGTTTTCTTAACAACTAAAGTCAACATCATGTTCGGGGTTGAGAGAAAATGCACTGGCAAACCTAAATAAATATACACTAGTAAAACAACATACACAGTGAACTTTAAGTTAATTACATCTGATCACTAAACATGAAAACTGTGTACAGAGGTAATAATACCAGCAGTTGGAGTTGTTTCTTGGCAAGCTACAAATCTATTTTCAAGAAGGTCAAGTGCTGCACCTCTGGTTGCTGGTATAATCCCAAAGCTCTTGAAAACCAGAGAGTTAGAGTGGAAGGACTAATACTGAAGCTACTGTGCAACCTGCTCTCCACGGCCCATGGAGCCAAAGACATCAGAGTGTCAGTCAATCAGTCAGTGATTCAGTCAGTCAGTCAGTGATTCAGTCTGTCAGTGAGTCAGTCAGTCAGTCAATGATTCAGACAATCAGTCAGTCAGTAGGTTAGTCAGTCAGTCAGTGTGGACTGTGGGAGGAAGCTGGAGCACATTTGGGGCAACCCACATAGCATAGCAAGTGCATGTAGGCTGCAGGCCAGGGTTGACAGTGCTCACCACTGTACCACTGTGTTTTTTTGCAGCTCTGTACCATGAACAGTTTTGTGGGCTTCTGTGAGAAGAGTCTAGAGTTTTGTGATGGTACTTTCTCAGCAGTTGTGAAAAACCGTAATACAAGTGCACTTTGAGCGCCACATTGTACTGAGCCCCTCATACTCAAAGAGAGCCATCTGTCTCTGAGGTGACAGTCAGTACTACTGCCCCATGCCTCCTCCCAGCTTGCAGCTCCACATGTCCTGTTACCCCCTGCTGCTTCTTTGGCCTCTCTGAGAGGTGTCCTGTCAATCCATCCTGCTGACCTACACACTGGTTCAGACCAAGGTACACCCCCAACTTTCCACTGTGGAACCGTTCACTGTTCCACCAAAGCTCCTAAAAAGTTTTATAGTGTGTCTTTTCTTATTGCAGTTGGTGGAGTTACAATGACTAAGGTCTAGTACTCCAGTTGCTGTTACAGACCATATACAAACAACCTATATTGCCATGCCAGGTTTTAGGACTTATGCAAACAAGCATGATTGTTTTTTTTTTTTTTCAATTGAGTTTAAAGGATCATCACTCACTTTTCTCAAAAATACAAAAATGTTGCCATCAGAAAATATTTCAGAATCTTTGACAGTGGCTTGTGGATTTTCACATTATGTGTGTATCTGTGTGTGGGTGTGTGTGTACTGTGTTAACCCCTGCTGCTTCTTTTCTCTTGACCCCCAAGGTCTGCTATTAACCAGACTTTACATCTTCATCTTGTTGGTTTGTCCGTTGGTCCAAAAATGTTTCATAAACCTGAATATGCACACACCAGTCTATGCTGACATTTCCGCATCTTTCTTGAGTTTAGCCGACTTGGTAGACCTGAGGTTTCCCATAGTTTTGTGTGAAGAAAGGAAGAAAATTGCGTGTGACAGAGAAAGTGTGATGTCACCCTTCCAAAATCCAAAATTACAGGATATGTAAAATCTTGTGTCCCTGTTTTAGTTTGGAGCTGTCTGATGATGCAGAAAGAGGCTGTCACACAGCATCATATTGTCCATCTCAGGGTCACAGGACAAGACAGGAATGACCACGCAGCAGCACTAACCATAGTTTTCTGGGGCAGCAAGAAGCCACGGAAGTGGCTGGTGGAGAACACAGAGGAGGTATGGAGATAGGAAAGTCATGAGAAAGCAAATGTAATGCTTTGTAGTTGATATCTCATCTGTAAAAATGTTGAAAAATAATGAAGAAAATAGATCTGTTTTTTCCTCATCTCTTTGTGGTAAACAGTAAAAACATTATTTTCTAATGGAATAAAAATGGTTAAACTTCAGATTTTAAAGGAATTATCTCACCAAAATAGTCAGCTACAGCTATATAATAGCTCCGTTGTTAAAAGTACTTCCAGCCACCAGTACTCCTTCATCTGGTTTTTAATTATTTGGATTGTACATTGTGAGCTACTCAAATACATTACAATTACATTTTAAATGTAGTCTCTATTTTCCCTTTAATCACATTGTTCTTTTCAACAACCCCCTAAAAAATCATTAGCAAATGAAGCACCTGTAAATGAAGCATTATGATTTTAATTTTCAACATGAAGCTCTAACTGTTGTCTCCAAGCTGCTTCCGGAAATAAAATACAGGTGAAGAAATACTGAATCTAAAAGCTCTGATAGTCAAAATTATGTTTTATGTGTAGAACTCTGCTGATGTTGTAGAGGACAGGACTTCAGTGTCCTCACTGTCCCCTGAGGGCCACACACAGGGTATATCTCATGTATATCCCATCACCAACACTGGCACAAGTATTATATTACATCTTTTCTTACCCCCCTTGCGTAAAAAGACAAAGACACGTAAAAATCTTAATGTATCTAACTAATGAATGCATTGAACAAGGAAATGCCCTCTGTGGTGACAGGAATCCCTCCTGGGTGTATGGGTAAGGTGTGTGGGAGTGTTGTGTGGGCTCTCCCCATGCAGAGGGACTCTAAAGGCCAGCCTACACACTCAGGATCCGGCCTCTATCCCAACTCTGACATCCAGCTGCAGTCTGTCAGCAAAACAGCCAGCAAGGCAGAAACCATAGAAGAAGAGCACAACAAGAAGACTGCAGGAGAACAAAAGCTGTGTGAGAGTGAGAGTGTGAAGAAAGGAAGAAAAGTGCGTGTGACAGAGAAAGTGTGATGTGGACTAGGATGAAGAGAGTGTGTGTCGGTGTAACCATCCTGGTGTGTAGAATAGGCCCACTCCTACACTCAGATTCCTCTGTATTATATGCAAGTCGAGAGGAATGACAGTAAAGACAGCACATCCTCAACAGCTGCAGAGTGAGCAGGAAAGGGTGAAATACCTGCAGCAGGAATACGTGTAGGAGGTCACACTCTTTTCCCTAGACTGAAGGCAGCTGATATCCTCCAAAAAACAGCAGCTCTGTTCACCAGGTCTGCTATCCAAAGCTTCGTCTGGATCACCAACATGAAGGAGAGGGGCTGCTAAAACACATCTTGAAACCTTCCTTCCAAAACAGTCAAACTACTTTCACCAAACCTGTGACAGTTACCTCAGAACAGTTTTACCTGAGCTCTAAACCAGACTCAGACCAATCAACATGAAACACCACTGTTTCCACAAATGTTTCCTCTGTATAACAGAGGTTTCAACTCATGGTTCACTTGATATTCTAAAAAATGACCAGAATGACATGGAAGCCAAGTAAGAGCATTTTGTTTTAATGATAACAATTCACCACCTCTCTCCATTTGTCTGAAAGACTAAATCTGAGTTTCTTTTCTCAGAAACTCTGAACACACTTTCACTCACTACATAACACCATGCACTGTGATACACTGTGGTTCACTGTGATACACTGTGGTCTATTGTGGATCACTGTGGTCTATTGTGGATCACTGTGATGCATTGTGATTCACTGTGGTATATTGTGGTTCATTGTGAATCACTGTAGTCTATTGTAGTTCACTGTGACTCACTGTGGTTCACTGTTATTCATGGTAGTTCACTGTGATTTACTGTGATACACTGTGGTTCACTGTGGTTAATTGTAGTTTACTGTGGTTTATTGCAGTTCAGTGTTCCTCCACCTCCTCCTTTACATCCTTCTCTAACTCCTCCTGTTCTTCTGCCCCCTCCCCTTCCTCTACGTCCTCCGCCTCTTCCTTCTCCTCTGCCTCCTCCTCTACCTCTTCCTCTGCCTCCTGTTCCTCCTTCTGTGTATGTGTGATGCTGATGCTGAATGAATTACAGTCACAGTGTGACGAGCTTTTCGTTTGTCTCAGTCCTGAAGTGCAGTTTTCTGTGTGACTCCAAACAGTTAGAACTTGACTGGTTGCAGCACTGACAGTAGAAAACATTGTCAGTGTCACTGAACTGTGGGTAGGATTTTAGAAAACTCTGTCCCACAGAGGAAACGTTTGTGGAGCTTTCTGCTCTGACCTGTCTTCTCCATGTTGTTATGTGGTATGTGATGAGTGTTTTTTTTGTTGATCGGTCTCACTCTGGTTTAGAACTCAGGTCTGGAGAAAGTACTTCAACTGTAATTCTTCCTGTTGCTAAGCAGCTCCTTCCTCATTTCGTTTTTTTTTTATTATTTTTTATTCTTTTAATTAATTTAAAATATTTAAAACCATAATTTGTTATATAATTACATCTTTTCAACAAAAACCTTTCTGTCCCACATCTCGGGAACCACTGCACTAAAGATGAACTGAAGCTCCTGACCTGTATCTGTAGGATTTTAAACAGGATCAGCTGAATGCTTAAATAAGCAGACAGACATTTGCTCAGTGACTGGATGAGGAGTGAAGCATATTGGGAGCAAATACAAAAAGTTTATCAGAGCCAGAGATTGTCAAGTGGCACCCCCTAATGGCCAGATATTACTGAACAGCGACAGTACAGCACACAAAGAAAGAACGAATGCAATAGTGATTATTATTCCTACAAGAAACAAGAATCCCATACTGTTTAACTACTATTTAAAAATTTAAAACATTTATCAAAGCCCTAAATAAATACAACTGAAATGCAGCATGCCCCATTTATCATCCAGCAAGTCTGTCACAGTCGTATTCAGGAAACAGTGACATTACATGTTTCATATCTGTGTGTCAGAAATATTACTGTGGTTCATATGTGAATGTTGATTGATCACCATTTACTTTGTTTTTTTATTTCATTCAATTTTTGTTGAGATTTGACTTTGTTTCACCTCAACATAGAAATATATAATCTTTAGCAGAGTTTGTCATCTCAAATTTCAAATGCTACAGTCTTGTCCGATTAAAATATTTCTTTATTGAGCCTCTAAATTTATGTTAGTTTGTTAAACGTGATAATCAATTATCAACTAGTCATTTCAAACCTATTTCAATGAAAAATGACGAACATTTGCCAGTTCTACTTTCTAAAGTTTGATGACTTTCTTGTTTTTCTTGTTCTTTGCCATAAGTGACAGCAAACAAAATGTGAAAGGATATAATGTTGGACTTAGGCATATTCAGTTTTTACAATTCTCTTCCATTTTAATGAAGACGATAGCTAGACTGTCAGTAAAAAAGGGCCCATTTCATAACCTCATCTGATGCTGATATAAGGCTGTTTATTATTTTTTTTTTAAAGCTAAGTCAAAATAAAATGGGGTTTAGTATAACTGACAGCAAGAATTTCACATGCAAGTTATTCCAGTTTAAATCTGAGGTGCAGTGCTTAGATTTTGACAGATGATGGCACCACATACCATTTAATCCAACGGGTGAACATAGACAGGATGACTTAATGTGCTCAATATAACATCATAGGTATCTGCATTTGCATATTATATATATTCATATATTCATATTAGATTTCATTTAACATAATCATCAAATGATAATCAAACCACCAGTCCTACAGCACACAAGATAAAGAACATGTTAAATCCAGAGGCAGCTACAATCTTCTTCTCGGCTTTTCCCTTCAGGGGTCACCACAGCGAATCAATTGCCTCCATCTAAGCCTGTCTCACGCATCCTCTTCTCTCACACCAACTACCTTCTTGTCCTCTTTCACTACATCTATAAACCTCCTTTGGTCTTCCTCTAGACCTCCTGCCTGGCAGTGCAAAACTCATCATCCTTTGACCTATATATTCACTATCTCTCCTCTGGACATGTCCAAACCATCTCAGTCTGGCCTCTCTGATTTTATCTCCAAAACCTCTAATGTGTTGTCCCTCTGATGTACTCATTCCTGACCCTATTCATCCTGGTCACTCCCAAAGAGAACCTAGGCATCTTCATCTCTGCTACCTCCAGCTCTGCCTGGCACTGTCTCTAGACCAAACCGCATCGCTGGTCTCACCACAGTCTTGTACACCTTTCCTTTCATTTTAGCTGAAACTCTTCTATCACACATCACACCTGACACTTTTCTCCACCCGTTCCAGCCTGCCTGTACACACTTCTTCACCTCTTTTCCACACTCTCTATTGTTCTAGACTGTTGACCCTAAGTACTTAAAATCTACCACCTTCTTTATCTCTTTTCCCTGCAACCTCACTCTTCCACTTGAGTCCCTCACATTCACACACATATACTCTGTCTTGCTGTTGCTAACCTTCATTCCTCTCCTTTCCAGGGCACACCTCCACCACTCTAACTTCTCCTCCACCTGTTCCCTCCTCTCAGTACAGATCACAATGTCATCTGCAAACATCATAGTCCATGGAGATTCCTGTCTAACCTCGTCTGTCAGCCTGTCCATCACCATAGCGAACAAGAAGGGGCTCAGAGCTGATCCCTGATGCAGTCCCACCTCCACCTTGAACTCCTCTGTCACACATCTCACCACTGTCTTTCTGTCCTCATACATGTCCTGCACTGCTCTAACATACTTCTCTGCCACTCCAGACTTCCTCATACAATACCACAGTTCCTCTCTGGGTACCATTAGCTTTCTCCAGATCTACAAAGATACAATGCAATGCTACCTCTCCAAGACACTTCCATACCTCCACAGGTATATCATCAGGACCGAGTGCTTTTCCACTCTTCATCCTCTTCAATGCCCTCCTCACTTCATCCTTACTAATCTTTGCTACTTACTGGTCCACCACAGTCACCTCTTCTGCTCTTCGTTCTCTCTCATTTTCCTCATTCATCAACTCTTCGAAGTACTCTTTCCATCTTTCCATCACACTACTGGCATCAGTCAACATGTTTCCATCTCTATCCTTTATCACCCTAGAGACAGAGATGGGAAGGACGTGTACTTCCCATCTCTGTCTCTCTGCCTTGCCAACCTGTATAGATCAGTCTCTCCCTCCTTACTGTCCAACCTAGCATACAAGTCATCATAAGCCCTTTGTTTGGCCTTTGCCACCTTCTTTCACCTTACGCTGCATCTCCCTGTACTCCTGTCTACTCTCTTCAGTCCTCTCAGTGTCCCACTTCTTCTTAGCTAACCTCTTTCTCTGTATACACTCCTGCACCTCCTCATTCCACCACAAAGTCTCCTTATCTATTTTCCTTCCAGATGACACACCAAGTACTCTCCTTTTCAGCTTCCACCATTTTGTCCTCTTCTCTGTCTTTGCCTTCTTCATCTTCTTCACCACCAGAGTCATTCTACACACCACCATCCTATGCTGTCTGGCTGCACTTTCACCTACCACTAATTTGCAGTCACTGATCTCCTTAAGATTACACCTTCTACACAAGATGTAGTCTACCTGTGTACTCCTACCTCCACTCTTATAGGTCATGCTATGTTCATGCCACTTCTGGAAGAAAGTATTCATTACAGCCATTTCCATCCTTTTTGCAAAGTCATCCACCATCTGTCCTTCTGCATTTCTCTCCTGAATACCAAACTTGCCCATCACCTCTTCATCATCTCTGTTTCCTGCATGTCCTCAAGGTCCAACCAGAATTTTTCCTTCTCCTCCAACTCACATCCTACCTGTGGAGCATAACAAACTCCTCCTTTAAGATAACTTCTACTCCATTTCTCTTCCTATCTACACCATGATAGAACAACTTGAACCCTGCTCCTAAACTTCTAGCCTTGCTGCCGTTCCACCTGGTTTCCTGGACACACAGTATATCTACCTTCCTTCTCTGCATCATGTCAACCAACTCTCTACCTTTTCCTGTCCTTCCAACATTCAAAGTCCCTACTCTCAGCCCCAGGCTCTTTGCGTTCCTCTTCTCTCTCTTTCTACGGCCACACCTTCCTCCTCTCCTTCTTCCACGAACAGTAGCCAAGTTTCCACCGGCACCCTGTAGGTGAACAGCACTGATGGTGGTCGTTGTTAACCCGGGCCTCGACTGATCTGGTATGGAAGTCATTGATTTGATTCGCATGTTTGATTTGGCAAAAGTTTTACGCCGGATGCCCTTCCTGACACAACCCTCTGTATTTATCTGGGCTTGGGACCGGCGCAATAAGGCACTGGCTTGTACCCCCTTGCGGCTACATTCCAGAGGCAGCTACAATGATCTACATTATTACATACATTCATTGGGGGAAATAATGATTGCCACCAAGGGCTGAAAAAAAAAGAACACAGACAGAAACAAAAAGACCAAAAAAAATGCTAAACTCTGAATGACAGGGAAACAAAACAGCAGTGGCCATCACATGTCAGAGGGTGTCGCTCTAACCCAGGATCTAAGACCTAATAAATCACACAGCAGTTTAACCTTCAGGCCAAGGCCTAACATCAAACTAAAATAACATGTATCAGAGAGCACACGAAAAGAGTTGAATGAGATGACGCCAATGGACTACAGCCTGTCTACAGCTAGATGGACTTATACCTCCAAATGAGCTAAAATGCTTTGTCCAGCTTGGCATTGGTAACAATTAGTATTACGATCATGAGCTAATGATGTGACACTTTACAACTGCAGCTGTGGTAAGAAGAAATGTGACTTGGTGTGTGCCCTATCTATCCTTTTAGCCCTGTCTAGTCCTAAACATTGAATCAGCCCTAACTAGTCCTATTGATTCAATCAGCCCTATCTAGTCCTATCTATTCAATCAGCCCTATATAGTCCTATCTATTCAATCAACCCTATATAGTCCTATTCAATCAGTACTATCTAGTCCTATTAAATAAGCCATATCTAGTCTTATCTATTCAGTAAGCCCTGTCTAGTCCAATGTATCAATCAGCCCTATCTAGTTCTATACACCCTATCTAGCCTATCCTAGCCCCCCTAGACCAGCTGATCTGGCCGGCTGTAGGAGTCCCCTTTGTCCTCTACCAGTCCCCAGGGCCCTTGGGCTAGTGGAGGAGGATGGGGTGGACTGCCACCTATCCATATGCTGGTAGCTGTGCTCCCCAACTATAACCAAATAAGCACTTTAAGGTCCTATTTACAACCTCGGTTCAGCAAGATCTGTGTCCTCATCAATGATGCAATGATGCCAGATATAACCTGATATGGATGTAGCATTTGTACTGACATTTATGAAACATAGTAGTACACAAACCTTATAAGCACCTCAGCAATCAGCATGTAACTGATAAAAGTTTATGTTTGATCAGATCAAAGTTTATATTTGATAAATATGTCATTTTCAAAAGGTTACAAGCAATGTATTGCATTGTGCAATTCACCCAAAATACCAAGGGCCAATCTCAGCCCAATTTTGGTCTAATCATTCATAAAAATAAAGTAATTTCAACTTTGAAAAGTTCTGGTGAGTGGAGAGCACCTATTCATTAAATTTGTTCCTCCACTCCATATTTCATCCTGTGGATTATCAGGCATAACATTTATCAAGGAATTTTTTATCACAAGAAACAAACTACAAAAGAAGAAACAGCCAACAACAAGAAACAAACTAATACACAAGAACCAATCTACAAAACAAGAAACAACCAAAAACACAAGAAACAATTACAAGAACAAACTACAAAACAAGAAACAACCTACAATGTAAGAAACCATTACAACACAAGAAACAAACTATGACACAAGAAACAACCTACAAAACAAGAAACAACCAACACAAGAAACTATTACAACACGAGCAACAAACTACAACACATGAAACACAACATGAGAAACAATTACAACATGAGAGACAAATTACAACACAAGACACAAGTACAACACAAAAAACAACCATCAAAATAGGAAACGACCAACAACACAAGAAACAACACAAACAAACTTACAACACATTAAAGAACCTACAACCCTTTAAAGAACCTACAACCCTTTAAATACCCACAATCCTTTAAAGAACCTACAACCCTTTGAAGAACCTAGGACCCTTTTAAGAACAGTGTCTTGGTAACAGAGTGTTTCAGTTCTGAAGTTTCCATTCGCTTCACAGTTTTTTTTTTTGTTTTTTTTTAAAACTAAACACTCTAAATTTCCTTTGGTGGCTTTGAAGCTCAATGTGCTAAAGCAGAGCCATCAGAGCAGATCAGCAAAATGAGCCACTCAGCTGAGCAGACCAGATCAGGGGGGGGCAGAGATACTTTGGAGAAACTCCAAGCCAGCTACCGAGACAGAGCCCAGGAGAACTGTGGGCATATTGATTCAGTAGAGAACACTGGTCAGCAGGAGAGGTGTCCTCCCTTGGTAACTGGCGATGACAACAAGCAGCTGCAAGAAACTTCGAACCAGGTGCAAGAGGAAAGCTGGCACATTGACTCTGATTGCTTAGATGTGCGTCTGGAAAAGAGAAAACACAGACGCAAAAAAACCAAGAAGAGACGCAACCGGAAGCCCTATCACAAGCTGTCCTGGGAGGAAAAGAAAGTCCTGGAGGAAAGAGAGACAGTCAGGGCTGTTCGGTTAAGAGAGGAGATGTTTGCCAAAGGGCACCCGATGGCCCCCTATAACACCACACAGTACCTGATTGAGGTGAATTATGAAGGGGAGCCTGACCTCAGCAGGTGGCCCTCGCAGGTCTGTGGCTGCATGGGCAGTGTGGAGGATGATGATAATGACACCTGCCGAGGCAACAATGGTATCGTGACGGCCAAGAAGGGAAAGTTTCTCCAGAAAGAATTTTCCAGAGAGCGAGAGATGCATCACATCGAAAACCTGCAAAATATGACCAAGCAGGAGTTGGTGCAGGAGTACTTGGAGCTGGAGAAGTGCATGTACCAACTGGAAGAGGAGAACAACCGGCTGAGGTGCTGCATAGAGCCCAGGGGTCTGATCATGGAGGCCTCCCTGGTTGGCTCAGAGAGCTGGAGAGGCTGAGCAAGGACTGTGCCCAGGTCAGCATTAGGACATATACCCATTTTAAAGAAAAAACATGGGACTACTGCATTTAAAAAAAAATGGAAATAAATAAATATATCAAAAAAGTTGAAAGATTCTTTTTATATAAAAAAAAAATATATTTCAGCCTACAAATTGTCACATTTGTAGGCTTAGAATACCTGTGTGTGTGTGTGTGCGTGTGCTCATCTTATTTCATCGTATAAATTATGAATTAAATGAAATAGTGCTGCTGGCACAGTGGTGCTTCAGTATTAATAATCTAATGACATCATGGGATATATGGTATATATAATGATCCAACAGGTGGATCAAACCACTATTTTTATTAAAACTCCAAAACTCCAACACCATTTTGCTACTGATGCTCATACAACAGACAACTTACTGAAGCATGTTGTTTCTTAACAACACTTAAACTATTAAAAACTGATTTCTTTTGTTGGTGGACCTGTGTGTCTCACAAGTGTTGACAGCCACTCTGACACACGCACTATCCACAGGCTTTAAGCACAATATGTAAATACCGCTTCCCTTCCTTTGGCACTCTGACATTACCTCTTTTATCTGTATTACATATTCATGATAGTTAATTCATTGTCAGACAAAGGAGTGGTCCAGAGAGAATTTTGAAGCTGGGGTACCGACCATCATGCGTGGATTATTAGTTAAGGGAATGGTGTCATGTAGAATAGTTTAGTGGATCTTGTTTCAGGCTGTAGGTGGCTTTTACTGTCACAGCTCCCCCTGTGACCTCCAGTTTTCCTAGTGTTTCTTGTCTCTTTGCCTTCCTTGTGTCTCTGCAGGTAGTGTACGTGGTTCCTCAATAGAGCTGAGTCATTTATCTCCAAAGAGTTTTTACTCTTTTACTCTATCACTTGAATCCCTGTTAACTCGACTTTCTGTATATATTTTTTGTTTTGTTTTTTATTGTACCTTGCCACCCTCAATAGAAAAAGTGGTGGGATGCTTTTAACAAGAAGCTTTTTAACACCAGCAATCACCAGCCCTGTTAATGACCATAGCAGTGCTCATATTGTTGCTGACACTGAAATGCTCAGGGATATCAGCACTGAGGTAATCTCCTTGACCCTGATCCAACCTCCTTTTTTTTTTTTTTTTTTTTTTTTTTTTTTAAATTCAGTGTCTGAGCAAGTTCTTATATTTTAAGTCATTTACCCTGAGAATTACAGAGTAGATTACTTTAAGGATTACTCAAAGGATTACTCTGATTATTACAGAGTGGATTACTCTGAAGATTACTCTGAGGATTGCAGGGTGAATTACTTTTAGGATTACTCTGAATATTACTAGGGTTACTTTGAGGATTGAGACACCCTCTCTACATTTAAAATTAGACTTCAAACTTTTCTCTTTGACAATATATAGTAAGAGCTGGGTCAGGTGAACCATCCCTTAGTTATGCTGCTATAGAACGAGTCTGCTGGGGGATGAACTGAGCACCTCTCTCTCTATCTCCCTCCCCCATGCATTTATATCACACTACTACGTGTCATTATGTGTCATTAACTTTGTGTCCTCTCTCTCCTGTAGGTCGTTTTTTTCCCTTCTGTCTTCTCTCTCCCTGTGTTCATTCTGCTGATACTGAATCACAGCTGCCCCCATGTTCCTGCTCAACACCTGCTATTATTACACCTGTAATAATTATTATTAGTTATTAAGAGTTCCAAGTTATTAAATTATTAGGTCATTAAAATATAAGCACTGTTATGGTTTATTAACAGGGCTGGTGATCGCTGGTGTTAAAAAACTTCTTGTTAAAAACATCCCACCACTCTTTCTATTGAGGATGGCACAGTACAATAAAAAACAAAACAAAAAATATATACAGAAAGTCAAGTTAACAGGGATTAAAGTGATACAGTAAAGGAACAATGTACACCACCTGCAGAAACACAAGGAAGGCAAAGAGACAAGAAACACTAGGAAAACTGGAGGTCACAGGGGGAGCTGTGACAGTAAAAGCCACCTACAGGCTGAAACAAAATCCACTTAACTATTCTACATGACACCATTCCCTCAACAAATAATCCATGCGTGATGGTCGGTACCCCAGCTTTAAAATTCTCTCTGGACCATCCCAATCGGTCCTCTTGAATCATCTTGGTTGTCCCAGTGCTGTATAGTAACAACCAGGAACTGCATACCTATGTCATTCTACATGATATCTCTATCAACCATCCTGCCTACAGCTGTCAAACATCTTGACCTTAACCAGGATGTTCTGTGTGTAAAAGGAGCCAGAGTAACCTTTACTGTTGATCAGCTCAGTTGGATGGAGCATTCTTGTCCAGTGGCTGCCCTGCAACACCATCACCCTCACATCAAGGATTTACCTTGAGTTCAGCCACTTTTCAGCCACGTTCTTATTTGATCTGATCACTCTCACCTTGTCATTCCTATTGACCTGTGCACAATGGCCCCACAGGTTCCCCCCTGGAGTCAGTACAGCCCTTGAATGGACTTTGCAAGGACTTTTAGGGCTGAATCTGTCAACTACACAAGGGTCACGATTCTACTTTACTGCAGCTTCCCCAAACAAAGTTGTGGCAATTGGAATCCCTCCCACATCATAAAGAGAAGGACAAGGAACCGGTCCTGTCAATAATGACGAAAATGGGGCACTTTGCCCAATATCCTCATGTTGGCAGACTTGCCACCAGCTATACTTTCACTCTTTAAACTGGCTTTCTGGTCTACTGGTGTAGACTGCTTTGGACCATTCACTGTAAAGGTTGGCAGGAGATCTGAAAAGTACTGGGGCATAATATTCAAATGCATTACCACTAATGCTAATGCTACAGAAGCAGCAGAGAGAACTTCCAGATGGCTGTGGATAAAGAGGGGGGATCCGTGGACCAATGCTGCTGGGACACAAGTCAGGGCTTGATCAACACTGGCTGAATCACCTTGGTGAAGGTGTATGATGTTGCGAGACCCGAAACACCCAATGAACCCGGGATACATCACTGATGATGCGTCCCAGCGCATCCGTAGAATGTATCATTCACCTAATCCAGGAGCTGTTGGAGGGCTGTGTCAATGCAAAAAGTAAAGATGAAACAGAAAGAGACCAAAATGAGGGAGCAGACTGCCAAAAAACTGAACAAACAGCCCAAGAATCCAATGGAGGCCATGGCAAAAGAGGTGGAAGAAGCAAACAAGGTTTCCATGGATTCCCTCCCCTCTGGGTGGGAGATGGTCATCATGGATTTGGTTGAAGGAATCACATCAGCTGTAATATCATTAATTAATGGACTCACTTTTCAAATGAGGATTCAAATGTCAGAGATGAGATCACACAAATGAGAGTTTGCAGCAAGTCTGGAGAAATTCTGAAGCTTGCAGCTTCTTTCAATCACTTTGTCAGTGAAAACGAGATAGACTAGAAGAACCTGCATGGTCAGAAGAATAAATGAATAATGAATAAAGAATAAAGACCAAATGGACTAAGACGCAATTTAAAAAGATCTCTCAAGAAGTGAAGAAAATGCCAAAGGACAAGCTCTGTGAGAAAATTTTGTCTCCCTGCAAAAAGAGCATCATCATATTTGAAAAGCTGACAAAAGTATAACCCAGATAAGAAATGGGATGACGAGATAACCAAAAAGCTGATAGAGGAGTTGGTGCTTGCTTTAGTCTGCCATGTTTCCATGTCATCTTAAGAACTCTCTGAGTATCAAAGTTCATCCAAAATAATCTCTTCCACATAGTAGGCTGTCCCATGTACTTGGCAAAACCATGGCAAAACCATAGACAAGTCAATGTGATTCTAAATAACATTTACTTAAAACAGGAATGATAATCACAAATACATAAATGTACATGACAATAAATCCCCCTAACAAACAAATTCATTAATTTCTTTCGGCAAATATAACCTCCCAAATATATATCAACTCAGCAGTACACTCTGAAATCTTGCTTTTTATTTTTTTGTTAGTCCTTTCAAAAGCAAAATAGAAACTGGAATAAAACTAGAACTGGAAAAAGCCCACTTCAATTGGCCATCGAGAGAGACTATTGACTCCTGCATTCTACTCACAGATCAGTCATGCAGAGGAGGCAGCCCAGTGCCATCAAGATGTACTTGCTCTCCTTTGTAATCAACTGGCCATCCAATGTGAGCACAATCTGGTCATACTGCAAAAGATGAGCCTTTAAGCACCATCTTCAGAGTTGAGACAAGAGTGCTGGCCTGACATGGCCCTGGGGGAGAGGGAGAGGATGATGGCATTAACCAACTTCTCTCACATTTTTATCATCAAGGCAAGTCTCATTAATTAATTAATATTAAAATAACTACATTCATGCTCAAATGCGTTTGCCATTAAATAATTATTTTTTTTAAATCCCACTGACAATAGTTTGTGAAGTCATACATAACATAACATGATAACATAAAAAAATGTGTAGGAAGTGTAGTGCTTTGATTAAATTAGCAGTCAACTGCTCATGGCTCACCTCAACTTCAAAGAGCAACCCCTCCTTGAACAGTGCAAGCAAGAAAAGAATGGCTGCTGCCAACTGTAGGCCTTAATAAAAAAAATAAGACGAAAATAAGAAAAACCTTTACTGACCCCCCAGGGGGAAATTCAGTTCTCGTAGAAGCACAGCATTTAGGGTGGAATACAGATACAGTAAGAGTCAAATTAAGAGAAACAAGAAATAGGGTAAGGATTGTTATAATTAACGATACTGAACCCACAATGCAAACTCCACAGCAAAACTCATTGAAAAAGTCTATTCACTGCCAAGAGAAAAGGAGAATTAAGCAGGTGCAGGGGTTTCATCTCCCAGGAGAGACTTGTCCAGGAAGAGGGAGGTGGGCAGGAAACACAGGAGGTCCAGAACGACTCAGGTCTGGTGGAACTGGGCAGGAGCACAGGGGTCTGGCTGGACGTGGCTGGACGTGGCTAGACAGAGAAAGGGAGGTGGCTGACCTGAGGCACAGCGGGATAGATGGGTGAGTAAGAAATCCAGGAAGTAAAGACAAGAGGTTCAGAAGGTCAGCCATAGCGTTTACCACTGAGGATTGAACAACAAACTGGCAAGGACTGGAGAAGGAAGACTGGGCTTAAATGCTACTGGAGATGAGCTGGCAAACAGTGGTGGTGAGCGGCAGGTGAGGAGGTAGTTTGGCAGCAGAGTGGGAAGTAGAGCAGCCACGCCCAGCTGAGAACACACAAACAGCTGGGGAAGACAAACTGGGGAAAAACACTTAACAACATTGGAGGGGAGAACAAAAGAGAAACAAGGGAATACACTGGCAAGAGTAACCATGCATAACAAGGGTAATATAAGATAAAAAAGATAGACCAAATAAAATAGAAATTAGATTTCTGAGCACAAGACATTCACACTAGGTCTGAAGTGGGAGGGCTACTGTTTGTACTGTCTAGAAATAAATAATATAAATGTCTATAAATGTGTCTATTAATATATGTGTCAGTATATGAATGTAAGCAATGTCAACAGAATAATTATATGTACATTGTCAACAGGCCTGGAACCTGGAACAGTGTGTGTGTGTGTGTGTGTGTATATATGTATGTACAAGCCACCCATAGATGCAATGCTATAATGTATTGCTAAATAACAAATCTAAGGGTGGCCTAATACTTTTGCACAGTACTAATATATTATATATATATAATGTGTACAGATTATCAGTGGTTAATATAAGAGTTAATATATGCACGGTCTATCAATAGTCTATCAATGGTGAAAGGAAATAATAGTCAAAAGTCAAGGCCAGGGTCAGAACAAAGATAATAAATATCAGTCAGTGAGTCAGGTAGGCTTTTATCAGTCAGTGAGTTAGGTAGGGTGTGTGTCTGTCAGTCAGTTAGGTAGGGTGTCAGTCACTCACTCAGTCACTCAGGTGGGATGTCAATCAGTCAGCCAGATATAATTACCTTTTCAGTTTGCCATCTTCAGAGTCATCTATCATGCATCTTAACTTCTCCATCAGGGAACTCCAGGAAACTTGGAAGACTTGAGGTGCAATTACAGAGGTCTTTCAGAATTTGTTGATCAGCATCAGCATGGTCTCACAGATCCCAAAGGAGCTTATGTTAATATGACAAAGTAAAAAAAAAAAAAAAAAAAAAAAGCATCAAAATTATTGACATATCCTAGGCTGTGAAAAAAAAAAATCACTCCTAGAATTTAGTATATGGAAACATTTTTTTTATGTTTTTTATTTTTCATCAAAATTATGGTGGTATCATTTGGTTCTGAGTAAAATTTAATTGAATTTAAATTCTAATTCAAATGTATTTTATATTTATATATATATATATATATATATATATATATATATACTCTGCTCCTTGGCTTCTGGACTTACGGTGCGTCTATTACGTCACTACGTCATTTCGTGCTTGCGTCTATAGACTCTCTAAATCCTCTGTTTAGTTTTCTGTTAATTTAATCGCTTTAAGCACCACTGCACACTAAGCCTAATATATTACTAAGCTTATTATATTACGCTTAGTTTCTATCACATAGGCCTATGACAGGACTTGCTAACGTGCAACTTTCTAACCCTCCACGTCTCCAACCGATTTTCCCCACTCAGCGACACACCCGCTGAGGATGAAACTCCACATGTTGGCTCTGTTGCTCACAGCGGCCCAGCCATTGTGCAGCCAGCGTTAGTCATTGGTGACTCCATCCTCCGGAACATGAGGTTAGAGACTCCANTTGTATAGCCCATTTTTACAAACAGTTTGTCTCAAAGGGCTTTACATAGCATCAAAACAACATCCTCTGCCCTTAGACCCTCACATCGACTGAGGAAAAACTCAAAACAAAAACCCTTTTAACAGGGAAAAAAAGAGAAACCTCATGGTGAGCAACAGAGGAGGGATCCCTCACCCAGGACGGGCAGACGTGCAATAGATGTTGTATACAGACAAGAAAACAGGTAACAATATGCACAGCATGGAAATAGTGTGCAGGAGCTGAAGAAGGCAGTTTGTGGTGGGAGGAAAGGCAGGGAGAGTCAGGCAGCTTAATGGGAGTAATGGGTGGTAGACTGGTTCCTGGGAGGGAAGGGCAGGTCGGTTTAACAGCAGGGGTAAAAGGGGAAGGGGGTGATGCAGGGGGCGGTTGGTAGAGAGAGATGGAGCTTCAATGGATCTGTGGAAACACAAATAGAGAGAGAGCGGGACACCAAGGCCAAACTACAAGGTGCAGCAGATAATGAAAATGATCATTTAAAGTGTGGGAGAGGAGAGGAGAGAGCTCCATTTAACCTGATGTGTCCCCCAGCAGACTAAGCCGCATCACATAAAAATGGTTCAGAGCTACCTGAACCGGCCCGAACTAAACGCTCTGTCGTAGAGGAAGGTTTTAAGTCTAGTCTTAAATGTAGTGAGAGTGTCTGCCTCTCTGACCCATGGAGAGAGTTGGTGCCACAGTAAAGGAGCCCGATAACTGAAGGCTCTACCTCCCAGTCTGTTTTTGAAGATACTGGGAGTCACTAACAGACCTGCATTCTGGGAGCGAAGTGCTCTGGTAGGATAATAAGAGACTATGAGGTCTTTCAAATAGGATGGAGCTTTTTCATTAAGAGCTTTATAAGTCAGCAGAAGGATTTTGAAGTCTACTCGATATCCTACAGGGAGCCAATGGAGAGAAGCTAAAGTGGGAGAGATGTGTTCTCTTTTACTAACTCCTGTCAATATCCTTGCTGCAGCATTCTGGACTAACTGCAGACTCTTTAGAGAATTTTTCGGACATCCTGACAACAGAGAGTTACAGTAGTCCAGCATAGAGGTGATAAATGCATGGACTAGTTTCTCAGCATCATTCTGAGAGAGGATATTCCTAATTTTGGCTATGCTGCGCAGGTGAAAAAAGGCAGTCCTAGTCACGTGTTTTATGTGTGAGCTGAATGAAAGGTCCTGGTCAAATATTACTCCAAGTTTCCTTGCGGTCATACTAGAGTTCAGGGTGATGCAATCTAGATTAGCAATCTGCAAAGAAAAGGTGTCCCTGAGATGTTTAGGTCCAAACACAATGACCTCTGTTTTGTCTGAGTTTAGTAGCAGGAAGTTAGAGGACATCCAGGATGTTGATGTCTTTTAGGCAGTCTTGCAGATTGATGAGGCGGCTTTACAGCTCACCTGTTCACTGTAACAGTTCACCTGTTCTCCGTAACAGCTTACCCATAACAGCTCACCTGTTTAAAGGTTGTAAAGGCTACAGGCAGCCCCTCTGTGTGTGGAGCCTGCTGTGATGACCACACATATTTGCAGCCAAAAAAAAAGGAGCCAGCATTTTTTTAGTCAGATTTATCAGCATTTGCTTTTGTAATACAGATTTTGGCCACCAGTGGGTGATGCACACACTCCCATGGTTTAAATTGAACTAAAAGCCTCCATGTTTCCCTGTAGGTGATTTAAATTTTTTTTTTTTTTTAAATTGGTAATATTTTTTCATAAGAAGAGAGAGAGACAGAGAAAGAGAGAGAGATGGGTGCTCAGCACAGCCAGTCCCGCTGGGTGACTACGAGGTCAACGGAAACATAGACCTAAAAAGCCCGTGTCTCACCACCAACCCCTCCACGTCTCCAACCGATTTTCCCCACTCAGCGACACACCCGCTGAGGATGAAACTCCACATGTTGGCTCTGTTGCTCACAGCGGCCCCGCCGTTGTGCAGCCAGCGTTAGTCATTGGTGACTCCATCCTCCGGAACATGAGGTTAGAGACTCCAGCGACCATTAAGTGTATCCCAGGGGCCAGAGCGGGCGACATTGAGGCTAAACTGAAGCTGCTGACAAGAAGTAAATGTAAATACTGTAGAATTGTAATCCACGTCGGCGCTAATGATATCCGACTTCGCCAGTCGGAGTTATGTAAAGTTAATATGGCATCGATGTTTAACTAAACTAAAAAAACTATGTCGGAATCCGTAATTTTCTCTGGCCCGCTGATGTCTAGGTGGTGCTCAACAAACAACGTGGCTTATATCGACAACTGGAGCTCCTTCTGGGGAAAGCCTGGTCTGTTTAGGAGGGATGGCGTCCACAATACTTTGGGTGGTGCATCCCTCTTATCTAGAAACAGCACATTCTGTTAGCCATCCTAACCCCTGACAAGCTCCCGGAGTTCAGACCAGCAGGCAGAGCCGCAGTCTTACACGCCCCTCTGCAGGTGCCTTCCTGCTGTCCCCCACCCAGCCCCCCTTCTGTCCCATAGAAACTGTGTCTGCCTGCCTGTATAAGCCTAAACCCAAATCTGGAGGAGTCATTCATAGCAACTTAGTATAAATCAAAACAACTGCTCCAGCAAACCAAGCCAATAAAACTATTAAATGTGGTTTGCTAAATATTCTATCTCTCCCTTCCAAGTCTCTCTTGGTGAATTATTTAATTACAAATCACCAAATTGATCTATTAACCCTCACTGAAACCTGGTTGCAGCAGGATGAATATGTTAGTTTAAATTAATCGATCCCTCCTGGTTACATTAACCACCATGTGCCACGTGTCACTGGTAGAGGAGAAGGAGTGGCTGCAGTTTATCAGTCCAATCTGCTTATTAACCCTTGGCCTAATGTTTCATATGATTCATTTGAAAGCCTTACTGTCAGCTTCTTTCACCCTGACTGGAAAGCAGAGAAACCACTCTTACTTGCTGTTGTGTACCATCCCCCCGCACCTTATTCTTAAGTTCTTAAGTTCTTGGAAGAATTCCCAGACTTTCTGTCAAACTTAGCAATGGAATCAGACAAAGTCATTATAGTAGGTGACTTCAACATTCATGTGGACGTTGATGATAATTGTCTGGCTATTGCATTCAAGTCTCTTAGATTCAATTGGCTTCTCTCAGAGGGTAAATAAACTAACTCACTCCTTTAATCATGTCCTTGACTTAGTACTAACCTATGGGATAGAAGCTGAGCACATTACAATTTTCCCTCAAAACCCTGTCCTGTCTGACCATTCTTTAATAACATTTGAATTTTTTTTTTTTTGAATTACTTTAACAAACTATGCTTTACTTGGGAAAAAGTCCCACTACAGTAGATGTCTATCTGATATTGCTGTCTCCAGATTTAAAGAGCTCATTCCAGCAGAGCTTGCCGCCACACCTAGTAGCATTATAATGGGCAGCTATGCTGATCTTGCAAGTAGATTATCTTGTAGATAGCACTGCAGCAGCACTTCCAAGGAGTGCTGCCGCAGTGCTATCTAGTGCTATCTATCTTCGTAGCCCCTCTGAAAAATCAGAGGGGCTATGAAGGTTATCAACCATAAGAGAATAGCTCCCTGGTACAGCCGGAACCAGATGATAAAAACCGCCTCATCAATCTGCAAGATTGCCTAAAAGACATCAAATCCTGGATGTCCTCTAACTTCTGCTACTAAACTCAGACAAAACAGAGGTCATTGTGTTTGGACCTAAACATCTCAGGGACACTTTTTCTTTGCAGATTGCTAATCTAGATGGCATCACCCTGAACTCAAGTATGACTGCAAGGAACCTTGGAGTAATTTTTGATCGGGACCTTTCATTCAGTTCACACATAAAACACGTGACTAGGACTGCCTTTTTTCACCTGCGCAGCATAGCCAAAATTAGTAATATCCTCTCCTCTCTTCTAGTCCATGCATTTATCACCTCCAGAGTTAGTCCAGAATGCTGCAGCAAGGATATTGACAGAAGTTAGTAAAAGAGAACACATCTCTCCCACTTTAGCTTCTCTCCATTGGCTCCCTGTAGGATATCGAGTAGACTTCAAAATCCTTCTGCTGACTTATAAAGCCCTTAATGACAAAGTTCCTATTTGAAAGACCTCATAGTCTCTTATTATCCTACCAGAGCACTTCGCTCCCAGAATGCAGGTCTGTTAGTGACTCCCAGTTTCTTTAAAAACGGAGGTAGAGCCTTCAGTTATCGGGCTCCTTCTCTCCATGGGTTTAGAGAGGCAGACACTCGTACTACATTTAAGACTAGGCTTAAAACCTTCCTCTACGACAGAGCTTTTAGTTAGGGCTGGTTCAGGTAGTGCTGAACCATTTTTATAGCTGTGCTGCTACAGGCTTAGACTGCTGGGGGACACATCAGGTTACATGGGGCTCTCTCCTCTCCTCTCCCACACTTTAAATGATCATTTTCATTATCTGCTGCACCTTGTAGTTTGGCCTTGGTGTCTCGCTCTCTCTATTTGTGTTGAATGCCTGCGGCTATTCAGAACACAAAACTCACACGACCAGAGCTCACATTCACAAAAAATGTTACAACACCCATATGTCAGTAACATGACCAGAATCAGTTTGGCCTTGGTGTCTCGCTCTCTCTCTATTTGTGTTTCCACAGATCCACTGAAGCTCCATCTCTCTCCACCAACTGCCTCCTGCATCAGCCCCTTCCCCTTTTTCCCCTGCTGTTAAACCGACCTGCCCTCCCTTCCCAGGAACCAGTCTACCACCCATTACTCCCATTAAGCTGCCTGACTCTCCCTGCCTTCCCTCCCACCAAAAACTGCCTTCGTAAGCTCCTGCACACCATTTCCATGCGTATATTCTGTATTGTAACCTGTTGTCTTGTCTGTATGCAACATCTATTGCACGTCTGCCCATCCTGGGTGAGGGATCCCTCCTCTGTTTCTCACCATGAGGTTTTTCTTTTTTTTTCCCTTTTAAAAGAGTTTTTTTGTTTTGAGTTTTTCCTCAGTCGATGTGAGGGTCTAAGGGCAGAGGATGTTGTTATGATGCTATGTAAAGCCCTTTGAGACAAACTGTTTGTAAAAATGGGCTATACAAATAAAATTGCCTTGCCTTGCCTTTCTGAGGTAACACTGTTACCTCAAGGAACTTTACATTAGAGCTGGTCCAGACCAAACTCCTTATAAAGTTATTTAAAGGGACCCAACAAATCCACCATGAGCAGCACTTGGTGACAGTGGCAGGAAAAACTTCCTTTAAGAGGCAGAAACCTAGAGCAGAACCAGACTCAGGATGGATGGTGCAGGAACATGGGGGCAGCTGAGATTTAGTACACACAGTATGAGGACACAGAGAGAGAGAACAGAAGAACAACAAACTACTGGAGAGAGAGGACACAAAGTGAAATGACATGTAGTATTGTGATATAAATGCATGAGTGAGAAGGTGGGGGGGGAGGCGAGAGAGAGAGAGAGAGAGAGAGAGGTGCTCAGAGTATCCCCCGGCAGTCTAGGCCCACAGCAGGATAACTAAGGGATAGTTCACCTGATCCAGCTCTAACTATCAGTTTTGTCAAAGAGGACAGTTTGAAGCCTCATCTTAAATGTAGAGAGGATGTCTGCCTCCTGGACAGACAGTGGGAGCTGGTTTGACAGAAGAGGAGCCTGGTAGATGAAGCCTCTGCCTCCTGTTCTACTCTTGGAGACTCTAGGAACCACAAGTAAACCTCCATTTAGAGAGTGAAGTGATCTACTGGGACAATAGGGAACTATGAGCTCTTTGAGATATAATGGAGCTTGGTCATTAAGGGCTTTGTATGTGAGGAGAAGGATTTTAAATTCTATTCTGAATTTTACCAGGAGCCAGTGTGAAGCTAACACAGGATAAATTTGGTCTCTTTTTCTAGTTCTAGTTTCTAGTCAGTACTCACACAACAGCATTTTGAATCAACTGAAGGCTTTTCACTGAGTTATTGGGACTCCTTGAGGTCTTTGGTGCAGGCCCCAAAAGATAGATATTTAAAATTAAGCTACTTCAAATTCTGTTTATTCATTTGTAAAACCAAAGTTGACATATTTTATTTGGAAATATGAACTCATTTAGAATGATCACTTGATGGTCACTTTTTATAGTTTTTCCATTCCCCTTCAACAGTGACATGCTTAATAGAATTTTACTAATACATACCATTATATAAAACCAGTGACCAATCACTCATGCAGCATGTAAAAAGATTAATACAAATGAAAACTTACATATCCTGATCCAATACTTTCCCTGAGTAATGGGTGGTCCATTAACACTGATGACATAAGTTCAACAAACTGAATGTGAGTTGGGTACTCACATCAAAAAGGAGAAATGCACAGTGTTGACGAAGTTTGACATTCTAAGCATAGCTGCACATGTATAGCTCCTTTGCATACATATTTTACCATATGTAAGACATTACATAAAACAACATGTTGTCAGCAAAGCTGCTTTGCAGACATTAATATGCCAACAAAATTCAAAACAAGTTTGAGTTGTTGATTGGACACCGTAGTCATGCAGATGCTCAGAGAAGCACAAAATTTATAGTCTTCCACACAATTTCCACTGACTGTGGTAATTAACAATATGCCAATTAATAGCAAATAGAAACCCAAGTAAGTGTGAGGGAAATAGCTTCCAATCAAAGCTGGAAAATGGTCATTTTTTCAACGCCTTTTCCTGGGATGACACCTTGCTGCAGAGTAGATTGCTTCAGCAAAACAGGCTTGTGATTGACATTGTTTTGTCCAAAGGGCAACTGCTGTAGCTAGTCATTAATCTGTTGCAAAGTAGCAGTCTTTTATGGCTAAGCTTTAGCAAGACTAATTTCAGAACCTGTGGGATGACCCCTTCGAGAATATCATGCATCAAGTCATCTGGAAATGATTGAGTTAGCTCAAAATGAGGCATTTTATCAAAAGGGCAGCATCCAGGAACACCATACATGAATTTACCATCTGGTACTTGTAAATGTCTATGGCGTGTGTCAGCAGTCTGGAGAATACACTCACTTTCCTCAGTTTTGTTACCAATGTCACAGTAGTGGCATATACAATAATGACATATCTGTCCTTGACTAAAGCAAGTACTTAAGCCAGCCAAAGAATGGGCTGATAAATTATCAGCACAAATGGAAATCACAGAGCCTTTGAAAACATGGGATGGGCATTCAGTATCAACTGATATACCACTGTACTGAAGTTCATAAAGGTCACAAAGAAGAGGAGCCAAAATTGGCTCAAAACATACTTTTGAAGGAATCGGTTTCTGACAAAGCTACATGCTACATGTATATTTTCAAGACTGGAAGAGCACTTCAGAGGAATATTTCCAATAACAAAGTAGACACTTTGAATACTTTGTAGGAAATTTTGTGAATCTGCTTTTTGGATCAATTTACTATTTCAAATTCATCAGTATATAATTGGAGCCTCAACTATGTCTCAAAGCCAGCAAAAAAGGAAATCATCTTTCTCTTTCAAAAATGGTGTCCTCCACAACATATTGAAAAATATCATCTCTTTTGAGAATATTTTTCAAAACTTCCAAAATTGGAATGCACTGGAAAGTCGCTTTTCTTCCTGTTGTCATATCCAAGTAAATACCCAACTGGTTCAATTAACCCAAACTCTCTAATTACAGTCCCTCGTAATTGATAGTCTGACACAATAAAAACAAAACACTTCCCAAAAAGGTTGGCTTCAAGCAAGGACTTCAAATTTCAATGTTCAAATCAATGCAAAATGTCACTGAATTAGCAATCTGAACCCACATACTTTGTTCTTCAGAATCAAAAGTCTCTTCCAAAATACTCAAGAGATAATAAAGAAACCAGGATACTACAGCTTCAACTCGAGTACCACTGAGTTAACGAAATACGATAGTGTAAGTCCAGTATGATAAATCCAGCAACGCTCATCCAGTAATGTACCTGAATACTGGAAAATTTTTCCAATAGTCTTGCGTGTGGGGAATTAGCTCAAATGCTATAGTGCTTGCTTAGCATGCAACTGGCAGTGGGATTGATGCCCACATTCTCCAGTAGATGTAAGATTCTACTTTTCATGACAAAACAAAGTGTGCACTGCTGTGACTCTTTCCACTTCAGCTCCATGGAGTCAATTAGTGACTTTCTTACCAGTAAGATATTGAGTGCACACATGGAAATTCTATTTGAATTTAGGATCTATAGGTTTCAAAGCTATTTTAAGCTTGTTCTCTGTTTTTAAAGCCCCTGAAATGGTCATTTTTGCACAAGGGGAATTAGCTCAAATGGTAGAGCGCTCACTTAGCACACGAGAGGTAGTGTGACTGATGCCCACATTCTCCAGCAGCTCTTAACTCCCTCTTTAACACAAGTCAACATGTCAAAGCCCACATAACTGTTGTTCAGCTCGAGTACTGCTGAGCTAAGGAAATACAATACCGCAAGTCCAGTGTGATAAATCCAGCAATGACTTGTTGGGAACCGAAACACTGCTAATTTTTTAGGTTTGGTGGATAACTGTAATGTCTGTTTAATGGAGTTAATAAGTGTTTAATCTGCAGGGATCTGGAATATGAGGCTGTACCACTCTGTAAAAAATAAAAAATCTAAATAAAAAAATAACAGAAAGGCCTATGGTCCCATAAGAAAGAGACGAAAGAGAAGAAGAAAGCAGGGGGAGAGAGAGGAAGGTCCACAATCAGGGTTGTAGAGGTTAATTATATTTTTCACTAAAACCTAGTGGATCCATAGTTCTTCATTTTTGGATACACCGCATCTCAATACACTGTCTTTGTTCTCTGGTCCAGGATAAGTTACTGTCCAGGACTCTATTACTCTATTTGAGCTGCTCTGAGCCCACCTGGATGAAATTCCTATGTAGGACAGAGGTCCCCCTGCCCCCATGGATATGTATAAGAAGTGTTGTTGGATTTGAATTGTGGCATTCTTTTCTGTTTCTCTAATATAAAATTTATTGCAATGTGTACACTCTATCATATATATGAGGTTTGTGGTTTTGTTGTGGAAAAAATCTGTGGCAGTGAAGTCCCAGACCAATGGACCACAATTTAAAGAGGTTTTAGAAAAGTTCAAATTAGTTTAGGAAAAAACTTCTCATTGGTGTCCAAAAATCATCAGGAGTCAGAGTACAAGGCAACAAAGAACTTTAATGTTGGCATCAAAGAAGAGCAATTCGAAGTGTACACAAGTTACACCAGAAGGACTCTGAGGCACACTGGCATGTGCCTCTTCTTTTATCCTCTTGGGATTGCTGGTTCCACACATACTTACCAGACCCTTTTAATATTGATTTTATTACACCATTATGTCTGTCCTTACACCTGCTGACACTGGGCTTCTAGAGCCTCTCTACATATCCATACATGCTTAGTCATGTCTTATTTTTTAAATGTCATTTGTTATTCATTTTACACCATTATCTTCATAATGCCCTTCATCCTTATTTTTTACTAAGTTATTCTTGCTCTTTTACACCCTTATTTCTTAGCTTTCGCTTGTGATTATTTAAAAAAAATGCAATTTAAAACAAGCACACTTTTCATCAAATCAATAGAGTGCAATGAATGTGATTATTTTTCACACAATATGTGCATCAAATCATATATAATATTGTGAGGTTTACATAAGACATGATTGGAATAATGCTTTAAAACAGTAGTATCATACACACATACAACATAACACATCACAGACATCATTAGGCATTGTATTCTTTGTCCTCTTCGGCACATCACAAGTCTCCAGCAAAATTTATACCACATTTCCCCCTTTTGGGACTGTAAAGTTACAAAATATTGCTCATCTTCTTGGTTTGTAACCATAATACTATTAACAGGGATCCTCGGGCAGTAATATGGCAATAAGAAATGTGACAATTCCTCATAAGACGAAGGTAAAGCACTTGTCATTTTTGTTAGACAAACATAGTATATATAGTTATAAATCAGGCACACATTGATTTTATTAACAAGTGGACAGACAGAGTATAGTTAAGGAGTAGGTATACATAGGATCAGTGTCCCAGAAGACTCTTCTTATATTAGAGTGAAGTTGAAAAAGTCACCACAAGGTAAGTGCTGATGGGAAATGGTGTATGCCTTTCATGGATTAGGTGCATCAGGGGAATTCGGAGGATGGGTCTCAGTGGATGTTGGAGAGTAGGCATGCAAATCAGGGGACTGTGGTGACGGTGGCCTGAAGGTCCCCAACGCAGGCAGTTGTCGAGTGAGCTCATAGTTCTTTTGTGTTCTTTTAGTTTTTTTCTGCGTTCTCTTTCATCAGCTGATACTTTTCTTGTGTCCACTGCAGTCTTTCTTCAGTGAGTTGTTGAGATTTCAGGCACTTTCTTTTTGTGTTGGCACGTGTCCTCTCTCTTTGGCGCGTCCGTCAGGATTGTGCAATTTCCTATGGGGTCATGGACTTTATGAGATCATTAAACTGGGACAAAGGCGTTGCACCTATCATTGCTGGGGTTGGGGTTTTTGTCTCTTGGGCAGGAATGTTGGCCTGCGTGGCTGCTGGTTTGTCATTTTCTGATGGTGTTTGATCACTGCATATGCATCGGTATTCGTCCAACATCTGTTGCATTTCTTGCCTGTCCTCCTTCATTAACTCATTTTTATATGTGTCAATTATGGCTTGGGATGGGTTATCTGCCAATAGTTCATGATACTTGGCCAGTTTCTGGTGGATATAAAGTTTTGGATCATTTGTAGCATCTGTGGAGCTGCCACTAGGGGTTGATGACCCATGGGTGTAGAATGGCATAGGCATTGTTGAATGAAGTGTTTGTGGGGGCAGCACAGTGGATATTGATGCATGACCTGCTGCACCCTTGCTCCTGGCAGGGATGGCTTTGTATCCTCGTTCTCTGTCCATCATGGCAGATTGTTGCATCTGCTCGTTCATTTGTCCTGGCCTGGGTGTCTCTATGGGTGCATCCAGTTTCCAAGGGACCACGGATCAGAAGGTACTGGCTGGACAGGTAATGAGTGCATGCCTATGGCCCAACTGGGTTCTGCAGCCAGCTGGACTAGCCAGTTAGATTGCTGAGGCTTGGTCTGGAGCATGGGTCCCTGCAGGTCATACTGCTGGCTTGTCCGTGGTTGCTCAGCCATACCTTTCTTAGTGGAGTATCGTAATGGAATAGGGATTAGCACATCAACTGGCTCCTGTCTAATCTTCCTCATTCCTTCCAACACCATGTATTGATAACTGCCCATTCTGAACCATGACGTGCATACACACCTAAAGTGTTGATTATAACCTTCTGACTTCTGCTCCAGTCCTTCCTGACCATATTTCTGCAGAAACATATGTGTGCTGAATAATAAGTGTGATCTGTAATATACTGAGATCATTTCAAATGTGTACTTGGTGCAAAGAGGTGTGACAAGTGGTATGCATTAGGATGTTCCAGGAGACACTAGATCATATTTGTAGTTTAATGGTATTTTAAAACAGTCTGCCACAATGCCATGTCCTAGATTGTAAATTGTGTGGCAGGATTAACTGTGGTGCATCGTTAAATTGTTAACTCTGGGGGTTACCTCATAGCCTGTTCTTCTAGCCTGTGTTAACACAAATCTGGGGCTAGTGATCAATGCATGCAGTTGATGAGATGTCTACAAATTGGTAGGATGACCCATTGTGATAGCTGATGCCTTTTGGAAGACAAAAGCAGCTGCTGCTAGCCCTTGGTAACGTGGAGGAAGACCTGTCTCAATATTATCCAACTTGGTGCTGTAGTATGCTAATGTCTGCTTACCTGTGGGAGTCTCCTGCATCAACACTGCACACGCATATCCTGCTTTTTCTGCAACATATAGATGGAACATTTTAGCATTGTTAGGGTTACCTAGTGCAGGTGCCGTTTGCATTTCCTGTTTCAGGGCCTGAAAGACTCCTTCAACTTCTGGGGTCCATTGCAATTCAGCTGAGCCATTTGTTTGTCCAGCAGCATGGACTAGGCCACATAATGGGGCTGTTTTAATGGTATAATCACAGATCCATGGCCAGCTAAAACCTGCCATTCCCAGGAATGACAGCATGTGTCCCACTGTTTGTGGTTTTGGAGCTTTTGACACCATGCTCAATTTGTGAGGGGGCAATTGCCCTTTTGTTGCCACACGGTTACCTTCCTAAATACTCAACCTGTGACTGGCAAAACTGCAATTTGTCTTTGCTCACCTTATGCCCCCCCTTTTCTAAAGCCTTCAGGACTGAGAGTAAGTCTTGTGTACACTGCTCTCTGGTGGAACTGCAGACCAATAGGTCATCTACAAAATTTAGCACAGTGCTAGTCCCGTCTAAGTGTTGCAGGTCATTAGCCTTGCACGAGATGTGTGTAAGTGTACTGCTATCCTTTGAAAGTAAAGGCAAACAGGTACTGTGAGTCTGGGTGTAGTGGCATAATAAAATATGCTGAACATAAGTCAGTGACTGTGTACCAGCAGGCGTCATGGGGTATGTTAGACAACAAGGTGTGTGGATCTGGGACCACAGGTATGTCTGCATCTACAACGGAATTGATGGCGCGTTTCTTGTATGGTAACACAATTCCTTTATTTATCTTAATGTGAACTGGCTGTGCTGACCTAACTAGACCTACATCAGTTTTGTGTTGAGACCATAATCCATGGGATATCTGACATAACAGCACATTATGTTCTTCTGAGATTCTTGTTCCCTCATTATAGATTCATAGGGATACTTTTAGATATTGTCCAGTGGAGGACAACTGCACATGTGTGTTCTGCGTAGGTTTCCATGTTTTTACTTGCAGTGCTGTTTTCACCATTGGTCCCATGTCACATGACTTTTGTCCATCAGAGTGTGACGTGTGGGAGAGAGTTGGTTACCTGAAACCAATGGCGCAGTTCCGGTGGTAGAATAACTGCTGCTCCTTGTGGTCCAACATACAGGTCTTGACATACCACAGAGAATATTTTGCCAGTAATCAATTATTCCAGCATGCTTTGTTGTCAGTATGTTGCTGCAGCAGGGTGCAGTGTAGTGAGAGTTGAGGTTCTTGTGCAGCGGGCAGTTCTTCCTGTATCCAGGCTTTCCATGCATTCTATTGGTATGCAAGCTCTGAGTGAGCTGGCCACTGGATCCAGTACACTGCAGGTTGAACATAGGTGGTTGGAACACAGGTGATGATTGTATTCAATGGACACAGGATGTCACATCCCAGTAGATTGGTGGGTGTGTTTTCCGAATATTGGGGGTGCCGTTATTGGTTTTCCTGATACTTTCATGTGCACTGGTCATGTCAGAGGAATTACTTGGGTTGTCCCAGAGAAGCCATGGTCTTGATGGATAGGCCTGAGAGGGGAAGTGAGGAGCCTTCACTGCCAATACAGGAATAAGTGGCTTCTGTGTCCACCAGAAGTTGTGTGTTATCTGTATTTCAACAACAACAGTTGGTTCCTCCTGTGGCAGTGTTGATACGACCAGTGTCATACGTTGCTTCTCTGGGCAATCCCTCACTGGCTTGGAGTTTAGTTCATTCAGTTGCAGTTGGGTATGTTTGCTGTCCAGGTGTTTGTTTACTTCTTCTTCTTTTTGGTTTTCTTTTCTTGTATTTTTCACATGATGTATGAGGTGCTCAGCAAACTATAGCCATTCTATCTTCATTAGTCCCACCACATTGTTGACATTTTTGCGCTTCTTGTGGCATGGCTTTCTTCACCATTACTTTGAACAAACTTTGAGTGGTGTCATTAGTGTTCCATGTGCTCACAGTCTCCTCTCTCCATCGATTTTGGAAGGTTCTCAAGAATTTGGCAAAACATTCTTCATCTTTTAACTTTTCTCCCTCCAACTTGGAGGCATCCATTTTCTCTGGATATTGTTTCCTATATTGTGGTAGCCATTGAATCCTATATGATCTGCCATGTTTCCTCTCACCACCAGTTCCAGCTGTGCCCCCAGAAAGACCTCCTCTGTGGTTCCTTTGCCTGCTACATTCATGAGCAGCACTTTAATGTCCCCTAGGGACAGGGTGACACCTGCTCTGTTTTCTTCCAGGGCTGTGATCCATTTGTTAGCTCCTTCATTCAGGTCTGGTAATCTTCCTGCCAGTCCCACCATGTCACAGAATGACCATGGTACATATTGTGGGATATTATTTGGTCTCTTTGTTACCAATGGCATCAGCAAACTGGGCTCCATGTCTCCCTTCACTTTGCCACTTCTGAGAGTCATTCCTTCCCCTTGGAGGGGGGGGCCCTCTTGCTTGACTTTCTTGACTTTCTTTTCGTTTTCTGTAATGAGACTGCTGAAACTGTGCCAGTTCATTATCTTCTGTCATCATGGTCCCTTTTAGCTGCAAACTCACCATTCGTGAGGTGCTTGGCAGCTCCACTGGTGTGTGATGCCTGGTTTCTTCAGAGAGTTGGATCAGGTCTCTGTACTGCTTGTACATTACCTCCCTCTCTTCTTCCAGTTTTTTCTCTCTTTTTCTAAAGCACACACCTCTTTTAATTCTTTTTGCATACGTCTTGCATGGCACACACTTTCTTAAATTCTTCTGTCATTCTGTCTCGTTCTCCTCCGAGTTTGAAAGTCTATTTCAGCCGCTGACTTTGTGTCTCCTCCTCTCTCTCGGTGAAGTCAATGTCTCTCATTGCACCCCCAGCTGAACGTCTGCTGCACGACTCTCGGTTCTCCCGTGGGCTGTTTCTTCTCTCTGGCCCATGATGGGATGCCTCTAGATGTAGAATTTGTTCTAGCTGTCGATATTGTTCCTTGTCATCTGAGAACATGCAGTGTTGCAGCTGCCAGGACTGTTCCTCATCCTTGACTGGAGATCTCTCCATGGTCCATGCATGCCCACCTCTGTCTCTTTCATCTGTCTGCTTGGTTTCAGCTTCATCTTCTGTTGGGACGCTCCCTTTCTCCACTAGAAGATGTCCCGGTGGAAGACACACTTTCTGCCCCATCTTGGTCTGGAGCTCAGCAACAGTGGACACTGCCTCACCTGTGTTGGTACTACATGGGGTGAGTACCCTTCATTAAATCTAAATTCTGAACTATCGCTACCCCATCAGTTCCCACCCTCCCATCTGGAGACTTAGACTTTGTTTGTGCAATTGCCATTTTGATTTTCTTCAATTGTTAGATCCTCATCGCACATAAGTTTGTCCTCTTCAGATATCTTTATCTTCAGATATCTTTATTATAGTTTCTAGAACTTTCTAGAGGGGGCCTGTCCTCCAGACCTCCAGGCTCCTCCAGACTCTCTTCACACTCCCGTGCGTAGTGTCCTTGTGTCACTCATTTGAAATATTTGAATGTGGGACAGTCTCTGACAATTTGTCATGTTTCAAATTTGGTGGAGTAAAGCAGTGACTTTAGTGTCCCTTTGAATTTGACTTTTAAAAACCGAGTCCTGTTGATGTCTGTTCCCAGTCACATGCGTCTTTTAATGGGCAGCACTGCGCTCTCTTTCAGTTTCTCCAGTATCACAACATCTTCAATGAAGGTGGGCAGGTTTATGAACGACACAACCGTTTCATTGTCCATGATCTCTCTGGCTATCACCCTCTTGTTTTTGATTCTCAGTCTGTCCATCAGTTTATCTTTTCCATTCTCAGTCTTCATCATCAGCTCATAGGATTTCAGCGTCTTGATTCTGCACCCTATTATCTCAATGCACTCTACTTTGACTATCTCAGCAGTTCCATCATTGTTACTCTTTCTTCTCCTTCAATCTCCACCATCACTGTCAATTTTTAATCATAAGTCCTCTTCTCTTTCTCTCTGACAACATCATCACCATCCTACAATTTCTCCATTCCTTTGTCAGTTTCCATTGATCTCGAATTCTCAATCATGATGTGATATAATTCTATGATCAAACTCTCCTGCTGCTTTTGATGACTTACACACCTGACTTGACCCAAAAAATATCTCGCTACAGACCTGTTTGATTCAACTCCAAAATATCTGGAACATGCTCTTAAATAGGGTCTGTGGGAACTTTTTTAGCTATAACTTGAGAAATTTTTTGACTACTGCCTATGGAGAATGACATTTTCAAAGTTATTCCATAAAAACCAAAATCAGTCATCCCCTTTCAAGACTCCAGTGCAATATTAAGGGGAGCTGGTCGAGGGCACTTAACTTGGCACTCAGCTTTAGACTCCCAAGTATGGACCCAAAAATATCTCTACAAACCTGTTTGATTCAACTCTAAATGGTTTGAAACATGCTCCTAAATAGGTTCATTTCATTTTTGAAAACTCAGAGGGTTGAGGTCAAGAGGTAAGGTTGTGGTAATGAATTCTTTATTGTTGTCTAAATGTATTTATGTGGTGGCTGCTATTGATCTGCCCAGAGTGGGTATTGAATGAAGTGACAGGACAAGGTTCTATGTCAACAACTCAACAAGTGAGTCAAATGTTGGGAAGGTTGGATTAAATTGTACCACCGGCGGCGGCCACCTCTTCACCAAGCATGGTGGAGTGTTTCTGGACTTCTAATTCTGTACCTGCTCCACTTTATGCTCCTGTTCTGCACTTGTCCAAACCTGAATGTTTCTCTGGTGACGATAACTGTCGAGCCTTTCTGGTGCAATATGAGCTGCATTTTGAGCCTATATGATTTCTCACCTGTCAGGTTGTGCTGAGGCTTGGGCCACAGCAGAGTGTGCATGCAACTCCTCCATCTGCCAGTCAATAGATCTGGTCTCCCTGTTCACCCTAAGGAAGATTTTCCTGTCCTGGCCCAGAGGTGGTGCAGGCTCTGATCAACCTCCATCAGATGGGGTGGCTGGTTGCTGACTTCACCGTAGAGTTCCACACCTTGGCTGCAGAGAGTGGCTGGAACACTGCATCACTACTGGACACCTTCCATCATGGTTTATCTGATGACATGTATATTCAACATTAATGGTCCTTCTCATGGTAGGAATGGTCAATTATCAAAAGGCTTTCTATCGAAAGGCTTTGGAAAATCAGGTGAGATAGTTTAAGAAACAAAGCTAATCCAAGTGTTAAGCTGTAAAAGAAGATCGGCTCCTGTGTGGGTTTTTCATCTGTGAGACTGGGGTTTGAGTTTCACCATGTATATTGATGTAGTCAACTTTTTTTTTTTTTTTTCTCCCCCCAACTTTTCCTCTAAATGCCTTTAAGGGACACTTTTTCCATGTACCACACATGAAAGGTTTGAAATAAAAAAAGAACCTGAAGAAATAGATTTCACTGTCATCATCATAATGTTACTGTCTCCATCATAGTGTCATCATAAAGTTACTCTCACTGTGATCAACATGTTACTGTCAAGATCATAATGTCACTTTCACTGTAAGTATAATAATTTCACTCTCACCATCGTGTTACTGTCAATGTCTCCATCATTTTGTCACTGTCATAATTGTAATGTTACTGTTACTGTCACCATTATAATATTACTTCCACCACAATGTTACTTAATTGTCAACATCATAATGTTACTGTTTCTATCACTATCATAATTTCACTATCACCATCATAATCTTTGTGTTACTGTCACTACAATAATGTTACTGCCTCTGTCACCAACATTGTTTTTACTTTCACTGTCACCTCCATAATATATTACTGTTATCACTGTAACTGTCATCATAGTGTCACTGTAACATCAGAATTTTACTGTCGCCATCATTATGTTACTGTCACCATCAGAATGCCACTTTCAAAATCATATTACTAACATTATGACAGTGACAATAATGTCACTTTGTTACTTTGACCATCATATTACTGTCACTGATACATTATAATGTTACTGTCACTTCTGTTAGTGTTTCTCTGATGATAGTAACACACGAGAAGACGTGTATTTATGTTGTAATGTGTATTATATTTTCCACCTGTATGGATGTGTTAATGTTTGTATACTGATATCGTTTATTTCTGAATGTCTTTCAGTTTTAGAAAAATCAATCAAAAATCATAAAGAATCTTCAGTAGAGAACAGGAAGAACAGTCAAGCCTTTGTGTTTATTGGAGGATCTTTAAATGTTAACTGGCTGTCTAGCTATGTGTCCAGAGTCCAGGTGGTGGTGTAATGGGGTGGAGGGATGTTTCCTTGGCACACTTTCAGCCCCTTATTACCAATCTCTGAGTCTTGTTGGCTGCTTCCAACATGATGCAATGTGTCAAGCTGCTTTTATCAAGATCCCAGTCCAGATCCTTGGTCTAGATCTCTTCCTGTGGTTTAACCTGTTCAGACAATCGGAGCAGGTCAGGTCTGCTGTGGAAGCATGTGAGCCATCTGTACAATGATGTGTAAATAAAACCATGACATGATCCCAGTGCAAAGTCACAGTGAAGTGACACTGAAATCACAGAGAGAGAAAACTGCACAGTTGATATTTTCACTGGCTATTCTACAGTGTCAGTTGACATTCATCTGCTCAGTAATCACATTACTTAGCCACCATTTGCCTTTACAACATTAATGACATGTATAGTACTGTACTGAAGACGTGTCATTATCCAAATCTCACTCTGATCAGTGGGACGGAACAGTTGTCATCACAATGTGATCAATAGCTTGTTTCAGCACAGTCCAAAGCAACCCACAGGCCACTGGGAAAAATGCTAGAGCCCCCAACGGGCTGCCTCCATCCTTTTCCCAAAACTTTTGCAGGCTCGGGCTGGGATCTTGTCTTAGACTGTAAAATGGCAACACTTAATTTTGCCACGTCACAGACGCTTAAGGGCTGAGTCTCAGTGAACCACAAGCTCTAGGCTCGTGCTTGCTGGCGAGGCTTGCAGGTGACATCACCTGTGATGTCATTATCCTTGAACTCAAGAAATATGTCATTTATAAGAAACAGTTAAACTTTTTTGGAAAAATCAAATAATAAAATGACAATGACCTTTATTCTGGTCATGTTACTGACCATTATGGACCGAGCACCTTGGCACAAGACTCATGCTTACAGCATTAGGTTCATTTTGAGGTGCCATCCCCCATCCACAAAGAGCTGTCAAGGCCCGAGGGTCTTGGCTGCTGTGCCTTCAGCATGACCCTGGCTTTTCCCCTGGACCACCAGAGCTTTATACATGTGGCAATGTGGAATTAGATTTAGGGCCATAAAGGCTCCTAATTACAATTGCGGAATGGTAGTAGTGGTGACATCACAAATTATCAAAGGCAGAGTGTAGCAAACGCATTGTGTTTTTGTCCTTGCTGCTTCTCATTTTGTCCACCAGAGGGCAGCTCACGTTGTTTGCAGGTTGATGTTTGGAAGACAATTGTCTTCTTTGGATGCATTTGGACACGATTTCCCTGTATGTGAATTGCATGATTTGTGTTTTAGTTTCTGGGAAGGTTTGCTTTCATATATGTATTTTTGCCTCTTTTGGGATAATGGTTTCGTTTTAAGTGGAATTCAATTTTATTTTGAAGACTTCTCACTACTTCCTACTTCCTGTGTGTTATAAACAAAAAAAAGTTGTTTGACTACGAAAAAGTGCTAACGGTAAAACGGTAAAAGTTTAAGGTAAACAAAGGAAAATAAAGCATCAAAACAGCAGCAGCAACTTAATGATAAAGACTGAGGATGGTTTGTAGTTTAGCATTCCCCCAAGGAGGCACAAGGTTGGTGTGTGTTGTGGTCATATTGATGATTGTGTATAAAATTGTGCTAATGCTTTAGCCCTCCTGTTTGGTGAATTGGCGGGTATGTTTCTTGGTATGGTGCTAAGTGACTATAAAAATAGATGGAAACAGACAAGTAATTGCTTCTTTTTCTTTATTTTTGTCAGTTCTCACGTTGGTATGGAGCTGGTTTTGTGGAACAGCAATAAATATTAAAACCATCAGTTGAGTTTCAGACCATCTTTTGGAGGGTATGCTACAGTGAAAACTTCACCCTGCAAGGGACCAGTGACAACTTTACCATATGCAACACCATGCTGCCTGTGAACTCCACAGTCTAAAGGCACAGCAAGGCACAGAGCAGTGCTGCAGCATCATGTGTAATAGTAAAGTGAACGGTAAGGAATACAACTACAGTCAATATGGATGCTTTAAAGTAACAGATTAATAAACTACAAGCAGAAATTGAAGAAAGTAGAGACTTACTAAATCAAGGGGATAAGGAAGGCTTGTCAAGGCAGGAATTAAAGAAGCTAATTGATACACAAACACAAAAGTGTTTATCAAAGGGAGGAACAGAGTAAAAAGGAAAGGAGACTGCTCAGTCTTTACAAACAATGGAAAGTTCAAATCAGATCAACCAAAGAAAGAAAAAACACATCAGATATGGAACTGGCTAAAATGGCAGACACCATAGAAAAGGGAAAGGATGATGTCATGAAAGTTTACAATGAAATAAGACATGTTGCCACACCATCTACTGATCTAAGACTCAAAATAGATGCATGTGAGGCAGTAACCAAAGACATTATGAAAATAATCAATGAACGCTTATCCGGAATAAACGATGTCTCCAATGCAGAGCGTGAAAAACACAAACTCTGTGAGCTACATGCCCACGACTATGCCCACTCCATATATGGGACTGCTTCTCAGTCAGCTACCAGTCACTTCTCTGAAACAACTGTCATGGCCACAAAAAGGGCTAAAGCAGCAGCAGAGCTCGGTGCAAAGGAAGCTCAATATAAACTAATGGAGGAAGAAAGAAAGCAGAAGGAAAAAATAAGGATGATGGAGTCTGAATTAGCGTGTTTGCAAGCAGAAAGGGACGTAGAGGTAGCATGTGTCAGACTGGAAAGCTATGACAGAGAAATCAGACAAGAAACTGAAAGTCAGCCCTTACAGCAAATGGACAGCAGATACAACAGGCAAAACCCTCCTATCCCCTTTGTGCATCACCAAAACCCTTCCATCGTCCCACCAAATCCCTCCACTGATGTCTTGTCTCTAGCCCAAGCAATACAAAACAGCATAACCATTAACAGACTCCCAGTGCCAATGCCCACAGTGTTTGGGGGAGACCATATCCACTACATTGAATGGAGAGCTTCATTCATGTCACTGTCAAGTCAAAGGAAGCACAAATGAAACAAACAGAAGTAAAGTAAGCGTCTTCAGTACTCAAACTAATGCAAACAGTGAAAATTTAAGATCAGTCAATGGAAAAGAAAGGCCTCCCTGCATGTGGTGCAAAGAAAAAAAGCATCAACTCTCCAAGTGCACAAGTTTCAAGGAAAAGTCCCTTGAGGAACGACAAACATTCATAAAAGACAATAAGCTGTGTTATGGATGTGTCAAACCAGGTCACAGCGCCAAGGAATGTCATCACCGTCACACTTGTGAGCTATGTAAGGGATGGCACCCCACCTCTCTACATGATGAAAATTACAAAGGGCACGAGGAGAAAGAAAAACTTGTATTCACGGAGAGAAAGAAGTTGACAGCTGATGCAAACACTGCTTCAAACTGTGCAAATGAAATCGTGACAGCTAGCCCACTCTGTGTTAAGCGATGAATTACTTACCAAACACTTTCCCTGTGAAACTAAAACTCACCATGTTGGGAGAGAGTATGACTATGAAAAGTGTCAGTGGCTATAATTCAGGCGTTTACATAGACCTTCCTCCTTCATACAAAAGACTGCATCCCCATGAACCGTGATCACAGACCTACCCATGAAACAGCTAAACAATGGCCTCACTTAGCAGCAATAGCAGATCAGATGCCACCTCTCCTTAGCTGTTATATAGGACTCCTCGTTGGGTATAACTGTCCCAGAGCTATAAAACCCAGATAAATGATTCATGGAAAGGAGTCCTACACCGTTCTTACAGACTTAGGGTGGAGCATTGTGGGCTGCTCTACACCTTGCCTTGATGAAAGACAATCCAGCTTGTGTCATAGAGTCACAGTAAAGGAACTCCCTCCAGTAACTCCAATGGATGTGATAAGCATCTTGGAGTCAGGACACCAAAAGAGATGACAAAACTGTCTCACAAGAGGATCTTGTGTTCTTGAGCAAACTCAAAGATGGCATAAAGAAAAATCCCCAGGAACATTATGAGATGCCTCTTCCTTTTAAAAAACGGCCATCCCTACTGATAACAAAAGGCTCGCTGAAATCAGACTCAGTCATCTACGGAGGAAATTCAACAGGGATTAGAAATACAAAAGGGACAACATACATGAAGGAAATCATAGAGAGGGTTGATGTGGAAGAGGTGCCTACAGATGGCGCTCAAGGTAAACGATGGTATATTCCACATCTCTGCATCTATCACCCTCAGAAACCTGACAAAGTGCGTGTTGTGTTTGACTGCTCTGCAAAGTACTGTGGCCCAAGCCTAAATGAACATCTGCTCCCAGGGCCAGACATGATCAATAATCTAACAAGCATCCTCATAAGATTCAGACAGCATCCCATTGCTCTTGTATGTGATATAGAGAAAATGTTTCACCAGTTTCATGTCCAGGAGGAAGACTGCAACTACCGCCGCTTCCTCTGGTGGAAGGATGGAGATGTAACCACACAACCTCAGGAGTACCACATGAAAGTAAACCTTTTCAGTGCGGTGTCATCCCCTGGGTGTGCGAACTATGGCCTGAAACATCTGGCCTAAGAACACAGCCACTCGCATCCAGTAGGAGCCCAATTTCTTGCAAAAGGCCATTTAGCTGGCACAGGAGGCAAGACAAATGCGCCAAAGGTGGTCTCCGTCTTCACAAATTTGTCTAGAGCGAGCTTTAGGAATTCAATGGAGTATAAAGGAGGACAACTTCAGATTCAACAGCACCTTAAAGAACCAACCAGCCACACATAGAGGCCTATTGTCTACTGTCACCTCCATATATGACCCTCTTGGCTTCCGTGCTCCATATGTCCTCAAAGGGAAGAGAATCCTCCGAGAAATGTGCAATCAGGGCACTTGGCTGAGATGACCCCCTTCCAGAGAAGCTAAAGCCACGGTGGGAGAGTTGCCAACGTGACTTCACCAACTTAGAGAAAATAAATATAGCTCACTGTTACTTACCTGCCAACTTCTAAGAAGTTATAGGAACCGAATTACACCACTTCTCAGATGCGAGCACCAGCGGAATGTGGACAATGCTCTTATCTGAGAGTCAAGAACAAGAAGGGAGAGATTCACTGCTCACTAGTGATAGGCAAGGCAAGGCAAGGGAATTTCATTTGTATAGCCCATTTTTACAAACAATTTGTCTCAAAGGGCTTTACATAGCATCATAACAACATCCTCTGCCCTTAGACCCTCATCGACTGAGGAAAAACTCAAAACAAAAAACATGGAAAAAAAGAAAAACCTCATGGTGAGAAACAGAGGAGGGATCCCTCATCCAGGATGGGCAGACGTGCAATAGATGTTGTATACAGACAAGAAAACAGGTTACAATACAGAATATGCACAGAATGGAAATGGTGTGCAGGAACTGACGAAGGCAGTTTTTGGTGGGAGGAAAGGCAGGGAGAGTCAGGCAGCTTAATGGGAGTAATGGGTGGTAGACTGGTTCCTGGGAAGGGAGGGCAGGTCGGTTTAACAGCAGGGGAATAAGGGGAAGGGGGTGATGCAGGAGGCAGTTGGTGGAGAGAGATGGAGCTTCAGTGGATCTGTGGAAACACAAATAGAGAGAGAGCGAGACACCAAGGCCAAACTGATTCTGGTCATGTTACTGACATATGGGTGTTGTAACATTTTTTGTGAGTGTGAGCTCTGGTCGTGTGAGTTTTGTGTTCTGAATAGCCGCAGGCATTCATGAGTCAATGGGACAGAACACGAGCCTCAATCCCTTGTTATGGCACAGTTAATAGCAACCCTCAGGCCACCAGAAAAAATCCTGGAGCTCCCAACATGCTACCCTCCACCATAGACTGCGAAATGGCAACACTTAATTGCGAGCCAAATCACAGGTGCTTAGTGGACCACAAGCTCTGTGCTCGTGCTTGCTGCTGAAGCCCCCACCAATGGTGCAGGGTTAGGGTTAAGGGTTTGGGGTTAGGTTAGGGACAGGGGACACCATTAGTGTCTGTTATGTCTTTGTTCAGGAAGGGGAAGGGAAGCACCTGTCATCCCGTCACCCGTCAGCCAGTGTGCTGCCATCAAGGAGAGTGATGTTTATTGGGCCTGGATTGTGGGCCTTATAGTGAAAGAAGAAAACAAAGACAAAAGAAAAGAAAAAGCAGAAGAAAAAGAGGAAAGAAAGAAAAAGGGGGGGAGGGAGTAAAACGGTCAGTCAGTTTAGGGTTACATATAGAATGAGGATAGTTTCTGTGGTTAAGGCTAAGTTTAGGGTCAAGATAGGGATTAATGGGGTTAGGTTAGGGTTGGGGAGGAGATTAAGGTTAGGTTTAGGGTTAGGGTCAGGAGTAAGATTAAAGTCAGGGTAGAGGTTAGGGTTAGAGCTAGTGTCTTGGGTGGAGGTTAGGGTAGGGGTTAGTGTCAGTTAGTGTCAAAGTACATGGTTAAGGTTAGGGTTAAAGAAGAGATGTCAGGGTGAGGGCTGAAGTCAGAATTAGGGTAGGGGTTGAGGTGAGGACCTAGGTCAGTATTAAAGTCAGATGAAAGATCCAGGTTAAGGCTCAAATCTGGGTCTGGACCAAGTCCATAGTTGAGGTGAAGTTAGAGGAGCACGGAAGCATGAGTGAAAAGGGAGAAGGGAGGTGGAGAGTGAGACACATCATCTCAGTCTGGTTGTGGTTAGAGGTCAGGGATGGTCTCAGGGATAAGTGCTACTTATGAAACTCATTAATAATAAACCATGCAACAATTACACACACACACACACACACACACACACACATATATATATATATATATATATATGTATGTATGTATGTATATATATATGTATGTATATATATATATATATGTATGTATGTGTATATATATATATATATATATATATATATACACACACAATCTGGCACGCAAAGACATTAAACAAGAGCCACACTGGAGATCAACACTAATAAAGTTAAGAAACTGTAATCGTGAGGGTTGTCTGATTAACCAGTGAAGCAGTTGATTAACAATCGAGATCTGTGGAGATAAAATCAGAGTTAAAGAGCATTGTATTGTTTATTGATATAATAGGGTTAAAGATAGAAGAGAAGGAGAAAAGGATCCATGACTTCTTGCAGAACTGCTGATAGGCTCAATTCTGTTGTATTGCTAAGAATTACTACATTAAAGCAATTGGGGGGCATGCAGTTAGAGGAAAGGAGAGTGGGGGATCAACAAACATCTGTTAGCACTATGGATATTCCATATACAGGTAATATTATCATGCAAATTATAGTGAGGCATATAATTCTGGAAAAGCATCCTCTCCAGAGGAACAAAGAGAAATCAAACTACCGGATGCAGGATAAGTACTTATATATATACCTATATACAGGTCATATAAGTCAATAGGTCTGCATGTAATACATGTCTACAGGTAATACAGATCTAAAGGTCGATAGGTTTACATGTCTACAGGTCATACAGGGTCATATAGATCTACAGGTCGAAAGGTTAACAGGTAATTCATGTCACATAAGTCTGCAGGTCATACATATCATACAGGTCTACAAGTCATACAGATTTACAGGTCATATAGGACTACAGGTCATACAAGTCATACAGTCAACAGTTTTACATGTCTCCAGGTCAACAGGTCATATAGTTCTACAGGTCATACAAGTCTCCAGGTCATATATGACTACAGGCCATACAAGTCATACAGGTATACAAGTAATACAGATCTACAGGTTGAGAGTTTCACAGGTTATACAAGTTATACAGGTCTACATGTCATACATGTCAACAGGATATACATGTCTATAGTTCTACCTGGACAGGTCAAACAGGTCATAAAGGTCTACATATATCTTATAATTTAGGTTTACAGGTCATTCAGGCCACACAGATCTACAAGTCGGCAGGTTAACAGGTCATATATGTCATTTGTGTCTGCAGGTCATACAGGTCATACAGGTCTACAGGTCATATAAGACTACAGTTCATACAAGTCATACGTGTCTACAGATATCATACAGGTCTACAGGTCATACAGGTCTACAGATATCATATCATATAAGTCTACAGGTCTGCATCTCATACAGGTCTACAAATATTACAGATCTACAGGTCGACTGCTTAACAGGTCTACAAGTCATACAGGTCTACAAGTCATACATGTTTACAGCTCATATAGGTCTAAAGGTCAAACAGGTCTATATATCATACCGTACTACAGGTCATACAGGTCAACAGTTTAAACAGGTCATATAATATACACATACATGTCTGCAGGTCAGATAGGTTTACAAAAATCATATCATACAGGTCTACAGGTCAACAGGTCAACAGGTCATACAAGTCATATAAGTCTATATGTTGACTGGTTCACAGATCATACAAGTCATACAGGTCTACAAGACTACCGGTCATACAAGTCATACCTGTCATACAAGTTGTATAGGTCTACAGGTCAACAGGTCATACAGATCTACAAGTCGACAGGTTTACAGGTCATACAAGTCATACAGGTCTACAGGTCATATGAGGCCATGGGCTATACAGGTTATATAGGTCTGCAGGTCATATAAGTCTACAAGTCATACAAATCTACAGGTCGACAGGTTTAGAGGTCTACAGGTCAACAGGTCATACAAGTTATATAGGTTTATAGGTCTATAAACCTACAAGTCTACAGCTCATTCAGGTCATACAGGTTTACAGGTCTGCATGTCATACAAGTTTACAGGTCATGCAAGTTTACAGGTCATGCAGAAGTCGACAGGTTTACAAGTCTACAGGTCATACAGGTCTTCCCAGGTTAACAGGGAATTCATGTCATATAAGTCTACAGGTCATACAGGTCTACAAGTCGATAGGTTTACATGTCTACAGGTCATACAAGTCATATAGCTCTACAGGTCGACAGGTTAACAGGGAATTCATGTCATATAAGTCTACATTTCAACATGTCATACAGGTCTACAAGTCATACAGTCGACATGTTTATATGTCTACAGGTCATATAGTTCTACAGGTCATACATCTCCAGGTCATATATGACTACAGGTCATAGAGGTATACAAGTCATACAGATCTACAGGTTGAGAGGTTCACAGGTTATACAAGTCATACAGGTCTACATGTCATACATGTCAACAGGATATACATGTCATATAGTTCTACCTGTCTCCAGGTTTACAGGTCATACATGTCATATAGGCAAGGCAAGGCAAGGCAATTTCATTTGTATAGCCTATTTTTACGAACAGTTTGTTCAAAGGGCTTTACATAGCATCAAAACATCATCCTCTGCCCTTAGACCCTCACATCGACTGAGGAAAAACTCAACTGAACTGGCTTGATGCTCTACCTCTTGTGCTGATGTCCATTAGGAGCTCTGTTAATCGAGGCACAGGGTTCACCCTGCACGAGCTCCAAACAGGGAGGGCTTTTCCAGGTCCCCAGTCAAAATTACCAGGGGCCTGAGATGACACTCAAAATATCTAAAATCTAACTGCAAAAGCATATTTCCATGAACTGCAAGCTCTTGTGTCAGCTTTCTCCAAAGAGGTGGAGAACCAGCAGCAGGGAAGTACTCAGACAACATTGCCAGAGGTGGGCTGGGTCCTGCTACGAGTCATCAAGTGTAAGTGGACTGAACCACGGTGGACAGGACCATTCCAAGTCATCGAGAGGACATCACATGCGGTACGGCTGAAAGGGAAAGGTTCCAACGACCGGCTGGTTCGGAGAAAGATCCCACCAGCAAAGGGGCAGAATAATCCCCTGGTGGCGATCAGGTGTTAAGGTAGTCAACTCTTAACGCTGAAGAAGCAGACATCACCGAATAACACAACGCTGGGAGGAGGTGAAAGAGCGCTCCTCTCCAATAAGTGGTGTGCCAAGCCACCATCAAGGGAGGGGCTGAAACAGTGCCCCTCTCCTGCAAGTGACGTGCCAAGTCACCACCCTCAACGTCACCAGCCCCGGAAGATACTTCAGAGGGTCGGAAGTGACAACAACTGAGATAATGACGGATGTCTAATTCACTGGGTGTATTGTGTTGTGGTGTTTTGTTATTATCATCTTTATGCTAGCTATGTTAAAATTAGCACTTACAGGTAATTGGTGATCTCCTAGTGGAGAGTGCGAGTCACCCTGACCTGAGAAGAGAAATCATAAGATAAGCCACTCTCCTGTCTCTGAGAAAGAGTCAGAGCAGAAAAGTATTGAGATGATCAAAGAGCACTAAAAAGGGAGCGATAAGGGGGGCTTAACAAAAACTATATAACTGCATGTTGTAAGAAATTAATTCAGATCTCACTCTGCATTTGGCTGTAACAGACTTATACTCTGTAGTGTGATCCCCAAAGATCTTTGCTTTTTTTAATAAATAAGACGCGTGGACAACAATATTCAACGACTCTATTCTTAACTCTCTCACATCAACCAACTTGGGGGAAGTCATAGGTTGACTCCAACACTTCTTAACCTGCCAACCTGTAGATCTGTATGGCCTGTATGACCTGTACGCCTGTAAACTTGTCGACCTGTAGATTTATATGACCTGTAGACTTGTATGTGCTGCAGCCCTGTAGACCAAAATAATATATCTGTAGACCTTTATGATCTGTAGACCTGTAAACCTATCGACATGTTGAGCTGTATGACCTGTAGACCTGTAAATCTGTCGACCTATAGATCTGTGTGACCTGTTGACCGGTATGACCTATATGACCTGCAGACCTTTTTGACTTGTATGATCTGTTGACCTGTTGACCTCGAAAGCTGTATGATCTGTAGACTTGTATGACCTGTTTAACCTGCAGACTTATCTGACTTGTAGGACCTGATAACCTGTCTACCTGTATGACCTGTAGACCTGTTTGACCTGCAGACCTGTAGACCTATATGATATGATATTTGTAGACCTTTATGACCTGTAGACCTATAAACCTGTCGAAATGCTGACCTGTATGACCTGTATGACCTGTAGACCTGTAAACCTGTTGTCCTGTAGATCTGTATGAACTTTAGGATATCTGTAGACCTATAGACCTGTAAACCTGTCAACCTGTAGACCTATATAACTTGTATGAACTGTTGACCTGTAGACCTGTAGACATCTAAACCATCTAAAGCGAAAATGTCCACAACGACAGATCGGAGGTTAGTTTTATTTCTCGTGAAGCCTTTCGTTTTGGAGCTTCTGGATCAAGTAACTCTCCCTGCGGCGTCTCTGCTTTTTAGTGCAGACCAGATTACTGTCCAGGACTCGATATTTAAAATGTTCTATGCCGACCTGGATGAAGTGTCTATGGAGGACGGAAGATTCTTTACACTCCCCTGGATCCGATATATATGTTGTTGAATGTTAAGTTGTGTTTTAACTAAATTTTTGAGTGATGGGATTCAGGACAGTTAGAAAGTTTTGAAAGTCCTCACATGAGCCGCTCTACATGGCAAATATGTCAATCAACCACAGACGTGTAAGTGGTGCTTGTTATAGAATAGAAAATCGTTTTTGGTTAGTGTGATTTCCAAGAGATGTAGAATCAATCTATCCGGGCGGTGCGGATCAGGTGAATTACGGAATGTCGTTTCGACAGCTTTTAAGCCTAGTTTCGAGTTAATATTGGTGTATAATGAATCTATTGCTAAAAAATTAAATGAATAAATAAATTTTAAAAAAGCATTTGCAGTCACAAATGCTTTTTTTCATACAACGGGTGTGATGGTACCATAACAACGGTGGAAAGCCGTTATTCAGTATTCATAAAACAAAAAATTAATTCATACATCTCAATTATAGAGGTACGGACATCTCAAAGAAAAGGGAATAAGTGGAGAAGAATGAAAGAGAGGGGAGTATGGGGGGGGGGAGAAAAGCGAAAATTTCTCTTTTCAGTAGACCTTCGTGGCCAGCATTTTCATGTGGTCGGTGTGATTATGGAAGATATCTGTGTTGGTATGAGTGTGATCAAAACGGTGGTGTACTAGTATATCTGACAGGTTTTTATTTCCTCTGTAGGCTATGATCTGCCCGGGTGAAGTTGGCTTCAGAATAGAGTTGAATCTGTGTAGCTATTGTGACTATGTAATTATAAATGTGATGAGTGAGAGACCACCTCCTATCAG
>CM076668.1:125007-159102 GCA_038496675.1 Rachycentron canadum | reverse complement strand
GTGTGTGTGTGTGTGTGTGTGTGTGTGTGTGTGTGTGTGTGTGTGTGCGTGTGTTCTGTCACATTAATGTTGGCAGCAGCTGTATGGTAAAAGTCAAAATCCTACAAATCCTGCAGTCAGCTGTGAATTAGTGTGGTCACGCTGGTCCAGCTGAATGGGACATTGTAAGAACATGGTGCAATGAAATCAAATGAGTGGACATGGCTTTTAACGCAGTGTCAACATCCAATTAGTCAAAACTATAGAACAACGCACACTCACTGCTTTGAAGTGAGTCTGACCTGATCAGGACAATGGTCAGATTGCTGGTACAGTCACAGCGAGGGGAGAGAGTAAATGATAAAGCATGCACAAGTAAAGAGGAGCTGTACAGTAATGTCAGTAAAGCAGAAAAAGCCTGAGTGTATTAACCTGAGCAAGGCAGAAGATATAGTGTCAGTCAGGGCCACCGGAGTTCACCAGCACATATACACACAACAGCATTTCCACTCAAACATTTTAGTCTTATGACAAAATAAAGGAAAAACATATACAGGAGTAAGAAAGTGGAGGCGACGGATGTATGAACACAAACTCTGAACCTCATCATACAGTGATATTTGTTTGACTGTTGGTTCAGACATTCTGTAATAAACTTTGATATCAGGACAAAGTCTAAACAGCCACAGCCCAGCATCTTCCTGAAAATGACAAATGAAAGATGCTGGCAATATGGATCTGATCTAAAGCCATCTGCTAATGTCACTTAACCAGCGTCGGCCAACATCTGCTCAAAGTCAGAATCATTAGAGTCTGATTGGCTGATGTTACACTGGTGTCTGCCCCCCATCCTGGAACATTTTGGTCTATAGGAGTCTCCTGTATATGTGGAGAGATGAAATACAAGACACTTGAGACTAGAGCTGCACAACATGACAAAAAACTCATGTTGCCATAATTTTGGCAGATGTTGGTACAATATGATTTCGGAAAATTATGAAGCGATTTTTATTGGCTCTTATAAGCATTTCCCTGAGAGTGTCTCTGTAGCACTGCAACACTTATCATGCTAACAATGCACAACAATGTTGTAACAACATGTAGCTCCTGTGATATCACATTATGCAACTATATTACAGTACAATTTGTATTTGTATTGTATTTATTGTGCAATAATCACAGTCTGATGATGATAATAAGATAATAAATTTAAGTCTGGAAAGTAGCCCAGGACATGACTGGTTTAGAGACCACCCATGATCATCCTCTCTCTAGAGGTGTCTCTGTTCATCCTTTGAACCCATTAAAGGTCACCTTCAAAGCATGTTTCACTTCAAACCCCCCCCCCCCAGGTTGTTGCAGTCTGAAGGTTGAGGTCTACCAACCCTGTTGAAAACCGTCACAGTCGCACAGTCGCTATAGTATCAGGGCTGCAGTGATGATGTGTGGCTGGAGTTTGTCCTCCCCTCATGAGAATCACAGTGATGCAGGATTTAGGGACAGACACATGCTGAACTGAAGGAGCTCAGTGGTCCATCGTGTATCACCAATCATTTTCACTTCATTCCACCTTTCTGTTTCAAACTGAAACATCTGAGTTTCTCCATCCTGCCATAAATGAGCCTTGAAACTTTTCTCATTTCTTCTCATTTAAATAAAGTTCTGTTACTCAATATTGTTGCAGGTGAAATATGCAGATAGTTTCCCTTTAATTATTGTTAAAGTTCCCCTAGACACATTTTAAAATTATATTTTGATTAAGGTGATTTTCCCAGTGTCTTCCTGTTTGAGAGACCTGGATCAGGTGACAGCAGAGAGGATGAAGATGATTTAGAGGAGGAAACATCAGATCAGGAGGTTAGCAGGTTTCAGTCATGGTATCAACTTATTATTAGTTATAGAAAAACATTATGTGGAAAAAGTTTTTAAATTATTTTTTATAGTTGAACTGTTGAAACATGACATTTATGTGGCCCAGTCTGAAACTTTCAAACTAAAATTCACACTCAGCTGTTTACCTGCCAGCATTCACAACCACAGACAAACATTTACAGACAGGCTATAAATCGTAGCAGTGCACTGACCAGTATATTGCCCAGTATTAATTACAAATCCACCAATCAGCCTCACTGCCCCTCCTGAATTATTCAGCAGAGGGAGAGGCTGTTTGATTGAGTCTGGCCGACCTGAAGAGCAGCAGTCAACCACTCTGACTGATTGTGTGGGTGGAACTGGGGGTGGGGGGGGTCAGACTCACAGCAGACTGGGGGCCATGATCAGCCTGCTCTGAAACAGCTGAGCCAATCACAGTCAAATTCAGCTCAATGAGAGGAAAGTCAGCTGTTGAGGCTAATGGATCTCACTTATTGTGTATTTGTCTCTATTCTGTAAAGGTGTTAAAGTCTGGAAGTGTCCTTGTTAGTTGTTCTGACAGACTCAGATTCTTTGGTATAAACTACTGGCTGGAGATCACTAGTCACAAAGGTGATTTACATTTGAATACATTTATTCTTCATGTTTGCTCTTGCTGATGAAATCACCAAAGTAGCAACAGATTAACTTTGTGTCAGAAACAGAGTTCTTTTCTTTTCTTCTTATATTCTCAGTAGCATGTCTAACACACTGTTCCACTGAAACACCAACAATTCTGTGTGCACTGAGCCTCCTGTTTGTTCCTGCTTTCACCTCTGCACTCTAAGCTCAGGGCAAAGGGTATTTTACGGTTAGGACAAATGTGACTGTTATTATACCACCAAGAAAATAGATCCCTGAGTCAGACACATACACATTATTTTTACCTGACTGCACTCCACTTCAGGCATTTCAGTTAGGGTCTGACTGATACATGAGCAAGGCCAATATCATTGACTGATCTTAGCAGGAGCATCACCTGCAGCACAATGACCAGGTGAGTCTGACTCTTTAGATGGAGACCATACATACACACTCACACACCACTGAGACCTGAAGTACGGTCTTAAGGGGGACACAATCAGTGGACCTGCTCTCCTCTGAGCCACAGCTGTCACACAGTCATCAGTACCAAGTCAAATGTCACTGGGTCCTGCAAAGGTGTCAGGCTGTGCACTGTCCTCCACCAGTCTTTAAATTGCCTCTAACTTCTACTCTCACAACAACCAGCAGATACTCTGCATCATGATGTGGCCGCATGTCTGCATTATAACTGCTCAGGGCACTGTGTCTGTGTCTAGCAGCTTCAACCATCACAACGCTCACTGGCCCCACCACCATTACTGACAATGTATATCCAGATCTACTGGTCTTACAAAGAGCCTGCATCCATGTACTTAAAGAAAATATGGCCATAAACAGAGGCTGAATTCATTCATCACTGGAGACAGACAGACAGACAAAGAGGCAGGCAGACAGTCAGTCAATCAGACATTTGGACAGCCAGTCAGACAACCAGTGAGTCAGACAGTAGGTCAGTCAGACAGTCAGACAGACAGCCAGTCAGACAGCCAGTCAGCCAGACAGTAGTCAGCCAGGTCAGATAGTTAGACAGTCAGACAGACAGCCAGTCAGCCAGTAATCCAGTCAGACAGACATACAGTCAGATAGCCAGTCAGACATCCAGGCAGACATTTAGACAGTCAGCCAGTCAGTGGTCTATGCTCCTGTCAGAACTGCTCCCTTGATGGATAGTAAAGTGGTGACGAACACGAGTGGACATGTTGTTAATATCTGAAGGACAAGTCATCACTTCAACAGCATGATAAAGACAAAGATGAAGGTCTGAAAGACATCCAACCTGCTGGAGGACTGATTGACTGATACATAGGTTATCATCACCATTAAAGACAGAAGGGTGGTGCACTGGCCTAGTCTCACTCTCTCTCTCTCATACACATGTACGCACGCACGCACGCACGCACGCACGCACGCACGCACGCACACACACGCACAGTGACAGTGTGTGGTTGATAGATGGTCGAGGGCTTGTGTGGCTCATGTGAGAAGACATAACATTTATTAAAGGAGGAGGGAAGTCATTAAACTTTCATATTGTGAAAAAGAGCTCATCACACTCACCGTGTGCGTGTGTGTGTGGTGCATTGACAGCTGATGGAGGACTATTGCTTTTTTGCCTAACACAACTACCTTCCCTCACCCTCGCCACACAGGACGACTTCACCATCTACCAGCCTGCGTCCTCATTCCACTGAAAAAGAACAACAGGTCACTGGTTCTTCTCTCTGGAGACACTTGCTCACCATCAGCTTCTAGGTGTGACTTTATCTCCAGCAACATGGTTCATCTGGAGCCTGAATCCAGGAAACAGAGGCTGCTTTGGTCAGAGGTCAGACACTGATGTATGTTCCCCACACAGGTGTATTCCTGAAAGCTACATATGCTGAAGTCAGCATTATCTCTACAGCGCTGTGATGAAGCTGAGCAACAAACTCAGACATCAAACTGAATAATAAAGTCTTAAAGACACTTCACTTCTGTTATTTTTCATTCACATTGGAGGCATCATTTAAACTCCCTGTGGTGGAGGTTTTTCAGTTCTTGACAGCAGAGATGGGACATAGTCCAGGGGAGAACCCATCCAGTTCAGGTGTGGACCAGATACAGGGGCAGATCCAGGAAATTTTTAAGATTTTCCTTAACACTGAGAAAATAGTAAAATCACATCTGTTTGTCAGAAACTACTATACAAACTATGTTTGGATCTTGATGTAAAGAACAGACATATTTGTGGTGTTGAGCTCTACGAGTCCAGATCCAGACTATGATCTGGATCTCTGCTCTTCTGAGTGCCCTCCTACTTTAGCTATATGTTATTTAGATATTCATTTTATTGCTGCAATCCACTTCCTGGATCTCCTCTGTTTTGCTGTGGATCATACAGATCACTGCTGTTGTACATGTGAGATGATCCAGGCTTTGAACCAAAGGCAGTATTGTCCTGGAGATCAGCTGTATTTTGTCCTTCGTGTTTCTTGTTGTGCGGTGACTGGGTCGGCTGTGTGTATGTTGTGTATTGCAGCTGAGTAGTTCTGATGGAGAGACTGTGTGTATCAGCTGGCACCTGCCACAATTCTTCACATTTACACTGTTGTGAGCTGTGTCTGGTCTTCTCTCCTGAGGCTTTGCTGCTCACACTCATACTATAAATTACAGTTGTTTTCATACTTTGTTACATTCATTTGTGTCTGAATTTGTATACTGGGTCAGCAGTGTGTGTTAACAAAACTTGTTTTGCTCCACAGCCAGTCAGCATGTCCTTACAAGGGGATCTGAGCTCTCTTGGTGAATTTAGGACAGTGCTGAACTGGCAGAATGGGTACAGGAAGTTTAACACTAACACAACCCAGCTCCTACCCTCAGTGTGAACATCCTCTCTCTCCCCTCTCTCTGCAGCAATATCACACCCACTGTAACACTCAGATCAATCTTTGCACTGCTTCCTGCTGTGAGCTAAATTAGACCCAGGACCTTCAGAAGGTTTTTAGACACGCTCACATTTTGTTGCAGTTTGATGCTAACTTCAAAAAAAGTAATTTCCCTCATTGATCTAAAGTAACAGCCCTTTATGGTAAAGCCTGAACAGAATGGAGCAGTATTAGTATCAGACGCTATCACACTTCACATTTAGCTCAGGTGCCTCCCATCTGTCTTGATCACCTTTGAGATGGTTCTACACATGAATTGTAGTCCACCGGTGGTAAATGCAGCTGATTGGTCCACACCTGTCTGCATCAGAGGAGGAGGAAGGAGCTACTGCAGAGAGGACGGCGACAAATAAATTCAGCTGTGTTTTAGGTTCTAGGAGCCCAGTGGCCTCTACAGTTCTGATTATGATTGTTGCTGTCAAAGGCTGTCAAGTAGCACAATGCTGCTACAGCACAATGGTGGAGGGATGGCTTAAGAAAGCATGGCTCCGTAACCATATAGTTCGTCTTTTAATCTTACTCTTCTCCCTACTCTTGCTGTAATCTTTTTCCGTAATGTCCCAGCTGAGAGAGGCGTCCAATCAGAATATGTCTTCATTCCTTATGTTGCTGCTGGAAGACTTCAGGTTATCTGTGGCTTAAATTTAACTGATGCCTTTTTTAATCAACTGAAAATATATTAATTTGGTTTCTACTGATGAACCTTGGGCTTTCAGTAAACAAGTGTGTGTGTTGCCTGCAGTGGCTTTTCACTGGAATTATCTGATCGGTCTGCAAGCACAGACATTTCTGTGTAACACAAACACATGGCTGCTGCTGTGCCGTTTCCTTTGTGCTGAGACATCAGCAGTCACCAGCAACTATGTATTGATCTGCATTCAAAGTGCACTTAGCAGGGAGTGCTGCAGGGATTAGGGGGTAAAAGGGAGGAGGAGGAGACAGAAGGGACAAACAAAATGCCTTGAGGTAAATGTACAGCTGCTATTAGAAACTCAGAGTTTCTGATTATAAAGCTCACAGTTTCCTTCCAATAACAGATTTGCTGCTCTCAGGGTCAAGGTGAGTGTGAGCAGCAGACAGACTGAACCTTATGGGCAGGAGCAAACAGCTCTGGACAGCTGTGTTATTGGTGAAGCCAGCAGTGATGCAGTGAGAGGGCCAGCCTCATTAAAATAATGAGCTGCATAGCTTGTTCCTGTAGCACATTAAATATTGATAATCAGCTCAATATTATATTGATTCTGATCACCACATCGATTCTGATTTCTTTGCTACCAACTAGGACACAACATAATTTACATGAGAGGTCATGGGACAGGACGCTGGGTCCTGCCTCAAACATATTCTTCCAAGAGCTAGATTTACTACAGTGACTTATTAAATCAATTCCATGAATGAAAGCATTCTGACATGATGCCATACTGAGGGAGTTAGCGCTGTGAATATTCAAGTCATCAAAATACATACTACATAAGTATGTAAGTACATAAGAATATAGATATTCATAACACTATGGGCTGTACAACCAAGTACCAACCCTCTCTATAACATCACCCAACGGACTGTGAGCTGCTGAAGCCTCCAGTTTGTAAATTGGCCGTCTGCCATTGTGGTTTGTTAAAACCAGCAGAAACCATATTTGGAGAAGGTGGAGCTGAGGAGGAGTGAGGGGTGGATCTGACCTGCTCTGTACTATATTCTGATTGTGTGGTACAGTCTGTCAATCACGCTGTAGACACACCTCTTAATGCATACCCTATGCATTAAGAGGTGTGTCTACTGCATGATGCCATCATGCTTTATGGTCTAGGCTTGAAACTAGAAAACACACATCTACTAAGCTAATAAATCATGTCAGAAGAAGGGTCATTTTCCTATAGACTTCAATACAATTTTTAATAGACAGTTTACATGTGTGACCTGACTTCAGGGGTCACTGACTGACTGAATCACAGACAGACAGAAAGAGAAAAAAAAAGAGAAAGAGAGAGAGAGAGATCTTCCTATGCACTGAGCCTCACCACCATTATGATTATTGTCACAGCATGAGATTCGTGTCTAGTTGCAGCAGCACATAGATAAAAGTGATCACCTTTATTTCCAGCCTGTAGGTGGTGCAGATCTTTTATTAATTTTGCTCAATCTGTCTTTATGAAACATGAAAGGGACTTTATTTTTATATCACCCAGCCCAACTTCTTCTGAACCATTTCTTTCTTCCTAATTATGGAATTCTGATGTTTGATACTTAAGTATACTGTCAATATTGTATGTCTGTCCCCTGCAACTACTAGTATCCTACTGAGAATGTCAACAAACCTACAGAAATAAAACCACATATCAGCTGTGAGAATATGTGTCCAGTCTCCTAACCTAAGGCACAACAATTCTTAGCAAGATGCTTGCAAGGTGGCTGGAGGGGTTACTCTATAACATAATGGATGAGGAGGAGAAGGGGTTCATGTGGGATAGACAGGGCATCATCAGGTTAGGAGGGTAATAACAGTCAGAAAGACCTGTCAGAAACCTGTCTAGAAAAGAGAATAGTGTTCATTGGCTGTATCCATCTCATACCAACAGAACAACAGCTGAGGTCCTCACCAATAACATGGCACCCACAGCCTTTCTCTGAGGGGTTGGGTGCCTTCTGTCCCTCCTCTTCATTTTAGACATCTAACTCCCGAGGAAACCCAGCAATCTCTACAGACGTGTCAAAAGATTATGTTGTCCTTTGTGACATTTCAACCCTCTCCGTGACGAAGGACTGTTCCAGAAAAGACTGTTCCAGACTTCAAGGGTCCCAGGTGGAAAACTAGAAGCCCAGAGGAGGGATCTTTCAACAATCAGTAAAGATGATAAAGATTAATTCTCAGCCAGCTACTGCAATATGATTGGCTCTTGCACATGTACACCAGACACATTTTCCTAAGTGTAATGAATGTTAAAGAAATCCTGTATTGTATCTGTGAATGTCACTAAGTAATAGACTTTTGGAAAAAGATAAAACGTGTGATGGACAGAATCACCTCTTTCCTCAGATTTCTAATCTGAAGCTGAGACTTGACCACACTGATGAAGAGGAGTATCTTTCAACGAGCAATTTGCTACTTTTTACTGGAGGACACACAGACTGAGAATTCAAGAATGAATCCATGAAATGGCATCAAGAGTGGTTTTAAAGAGGCTAACTTATTGGGAAATAGATAGAAATAGAGATAGACTAAAAGTGTAAGAAATTGATGCCTGATTAACACAAGGCAATAACCTAATTTGTTGACCACAGCATTCTGCCCATTGACCACAGCATTCTGCTGCAGAGACTAGAACATGAAATCGGGATTAAAGGCTCTGCCCTAAAATGGTTAAAATCATACTTATCCGATAGGTTTCAGTTTGTTAGTGTTAACAATGACAATTCAGAGTACAGCAGAGTTACGTATGGCGTACCACAGGGCTCAGTTTTAGGGCCAATTCATTTTAATTCTTTACATACTCCCATTAGGCGATATAATCCGGAAACACTCAATCGACTTCCACTGCTACACAGATGATACCCAGCTCTACTTATCGATAGAACCAGATGATAAAAGCCGCCTCATTAATCTGCAAGACTGCCTAAAAGACATCAAATCCTGGATGTCCTCTAACTTCCTTCGATTAAACTCAGATAAAACAGGGGTCATTGTGTTTGGAACTAAACATCTCAGGGACACCTTCTCTTTGCAGATTGCTTATCTGGATGGCATCACCCTGAACTCTAGTATGACCGCAGGAATCTTGGAGTAATATTTGACCAAGACCTTTCATTCAGCTCACACATAAAACACGTGACTAGGACTGCCTTTTTTCACCTGCGCAGCATAGCCAAGATTAGGAATATCCTCTCTCAGAGTGATGCTGAGAAAGTAGTCCATGCATTTATCACCTCTAGGCTGGACTACTGTAACTCTCTGTTGTCAGGATGTCCGAAAAACTCTCTAAAGAGTCTGCAGTTAGTCCAGAATGCTGCAGCAAGGATATTGACAGGAGTTAGTAAAAGAGAACACATCTCTCCCACTTTAGCTTCCCTCCATTGGCTTCCTGTGGGTTATCGAGTAGACTTCAAAATCCTTCTGCTGACTTATAAAGCTCTTGATGAAAAAGCTCCATCTTATTTGAAAGACCTCATAGTCTCTTATTATCCTTCCAGAGCACTTCACTCCCTGCATGCAGGTCTGTTAGTGACTCCCAGTATCTTTAAAAACAGACTCTGACGTAGAGCCTTCAGTTATTGGGCTCCTCAGAGAGGCAGACACTCTCACTACATTTAAGACTAGGCTTAAACCTTCCTCTACGACAGAGCGTTTAGTTAGGGCCGGTTCAGGTAGCTCTGAACCATTTTGATGCTGCTATAGGCTTAGAGCGCTGGGGGACACATCAGGTTACATAGAGCTTTCTCCTCTCCTCTCCTCTCCTCTCCTCTCCCACACTTTAAATTATCATTTTCACTATCTACTGCACCTTGTTGTTTGGCCTTGGTGTCTCACTCTGTCTCTATTTGTGTTTCCACAGACCCACCGAAGCTCCATCTCTCTCCACCAACCGCCCCCTGCATCACCCTCCTCCCCTTTTACCCCTGCTGTTAAACCGATCTGCCCTTCGCTCCCAGGAACCAGTCTACCACCCATTACCCCCATTAAGCTGCCTGACTCTCCCTGCCTTCCCTCCCACCAAAAACTGCCTTCATTAACTCCTGCACACCATTTCCATGCTGTGCATATTCTGTATTGTTACCCGTTTTCTTGTCTGTATACAACATCTATTGCACGTCTGCCCGTCCTGGGGGAGGGATCCCTCCTCTGTTGCTCACCATGAGGTTTCTCTTTTTTCCCTGTTAAAAGGGTTTTTTGTTTTGAGTTTTTCCTCAGTCGATGTGAGGGTCTAAGGGCAGAGGATGTTGTTATGATGCTATGTAAAGCCCTTTGAGACAAACTGTTTATAAAAATGGGCTATACACCTGAGATTGGAATGACATTTATAGTACCAACATAGCTCTTCATTTCTACACATCTGTATTTTATTTTGAGATTTCTATTATTATTATTACTATTATTTTGGTACTGTGTTGTTGCTGTTGTGGGTATATGTGACATCTGTCTTTTGTTAGACTTTTTTATTATCATGTCATATTTTGTTTTTGTCACCAGTTTTTTTCTTTGAACTTGTCAATAGGATCCTCTTTCAAGGGTCACATTTTGTTGTACTGAGCTCTTGAATGAGTATTGCTCTGCTACTGTGTTGTGCTTCTGTGCCTGCCTATGCCATTTGACTGTGGTGAAGGTGCAGCGTATTAGCAGACATTAATCCTTTGCATCTAATGAAGCATAAAATGAAGCAGCGCTGTGGAGGCTCGGCTGGGTTCAGTGTGTGTGAAGTGGCCTCACATCCTGTGTCATGCAGCGGCCAGATGTTCTGAAGGGCGTGTGTCCTCCACTTCAGCTGTCACTGTCACTCTGTACTGACACCTCTACTACTGCAGCAGCACAGCACATTGACCAGATATGACAGAACTAAAGACCCTAATCCTGTTGAAATATGCATACTTGACCCAGGACCCCGGCACAGTCAGTCCTCTATAGCATCATCTGATCTGGGTGGACAAGGCAATAAGACAAGTTTAACAAGTTCAGACTGAGCATCAGGATGGAAGAAAGGTGATTTAAGTTAGTTTGAAGGTGGTGTGGTTGTTGGAGCCAGGCTGGTCCGAGTATTTCATAAACTGCTGATCTACTGGGATTTTCACACACAACCATCACTATGGTTCACAGAGAAAATATCCAGTGAGCAGGTGTTCTCTGAGCAAAATGCCTTGATGATGCCAAAGATAAGAGGATAACGGCCAGACTGGTTCAAGCTAATAGAAAAGCAAAAGTAACTCAAATAACCACTCATTACAACCAAGGTTGTAACACAGAAAAGCATCTCTAAACATACAACACCTTGAAGCGGATTGGCTACAGCAGTAGAAGACCATCAGGTGCCACTTCCTGTCAGCTAAGAACAGGAAACTTGAGGCTTCAATGCGCACAGGCTCATCTAAATAAGACAATAGAAGATTAGCAAAACATTGTCTGGTCTGAATAGTCTCGATTTCTGCTGCGACATTGGTCAGAATGACATAAAAGAACAGATCCTTCTTGCCTTGTATCAATGGTTCAGGCTGCTGGAGGTGGTGTGATGCTGTGGGGAATATATTCTTTGCACACTTTGGGCCCCTTAGTACCAATTGAGTACCATTCAAACGCCACAGCCGACCTGAGTACTGTTACTGATCATGTCCATCCCTTTATGACCACAGTGTATCCATCTTCTGATGCTGCTTCCAGCAGGATAACATGCCATGTCACAAAGCCTAAATCATCTCAAAATGGTTTCTTGACGATGAGTTCACTGTACCCAAATGAGAAGTGGTAGAGATTCACATCATGGATGTGCAGCCAATAAATCTGCAGTGACTGCATGATACCACCATGTCACAATAAACAACAATGTTGTGACACATTTTACCAAAAATTACAGTTCCTGTGATTTCGACATTGCACTTGCCACATTGGGATTATCATAAAGCTCACGTTAACTTCCAAGCTGCTGCTCTGCTGCTAAAACACATCAGTTAAAGACAGACTGTGCTGTGCTGTGCTTTCAGCAGTTTGCTGAAAATGATGCCTCAGAGAGGATGTGAGAGCATACAGCCTCTGATCACTAGCTGCTGGTCCACGAACACAGTAGATTCAGACAGGGCAATGCTACTGGTCTCTTCTCTAAGAGGTCAAGGTTTGTCCAAAACATGGCTTCATTTGTTTCTTGGTCCACAATTGGAGTTATGACCACCCACTCACTCAGTCGCCCACTCACATCATCCGTTTTAGATTTCTTTTTTGAGTGAAAATAAAAATGACCATCCCACAGTAGATCACAATATCTGTGTTTTTGCATATGGTGCAGCCCTGATTCACAACATGGACAATCTTCCACAGCAACTTAGAAATATCTGGCTTGAACTAACTTTAACACCATCTTTAGTATTAATACTATAAAGATGTTTTATATCTCTGTAGATTGTCTCAATTTATTGTTTTACTATGAGAGTTTTTCTGCCTGAACATTGCTCAAATGATTTTCAAAGATTTAAAGCAGCAAAGCTCCACATTTCCCTTCTTCAGTATGTGATCCATGTAGATAATATCAGAAGAGAAGTCACTTTCTGTGCTCATGAACAGGGCTCAGTGTTTCCTCAGTGATCAAACTGGTGACTGACGTTGATCCCAAATCAAATTAAAGAAACAAAGAAGGGAGAAAACTGGTTTCCAAATGCCCTCTATCCATTCTCAGTTGTTTCTCTGGGTCTGGGTGCTGCAGGCTATAGACTGCACAGAGAGGCCAGACATCCTTCTCCACAGCCACATCCACCAAGGTGCTCCACGGCTATGCTGGATATCTACACTCTCCATATGTTCTGGGCATGCCTCTCCCAGCTGGACATCCCAGAGGGAGTCAGCTGAGAGCATCCTGATCAAACTCAAGTATCAGCATATGAAAAAAGAGGCAGGACCTAATCTGAATGTCTGAGCACAGACTCCCTGTGAGGGAAAGTCATTTGCAGTAGATCAGTGTCTTTGTTTCACTCTGTGCCCACAGCTCATCACCATTAGTGAGCAGTGGAATGTAAACCCAGAGCTTTGGCTTCAGGCTCAGCAGCACAACAGTCCAGTGCAGCTATGTGTTGATTTCTACTGAGAGGATATGGCTGCCTCTCCACATCCCCATGTTTCCATGTGAGCAGTGAACATGTTTAGTAAGAGCCATGTCATAGTCACCTGGTACAAATTCACTCATCTGTGCAACAACACAAATCATGGTTTGATTCTGTTTTTAGGAAGAAACAACAGACAACAGAGCAAATCCTGATGATGATTAAGGGGGAAAAAACTGACCCAGAGCAACATTAATGTTCATCACTTCTTTTGCCTTGTAAAGGTAATGGGAGCAGGTTTTTAGTAGCTATAACACTATAACACCAGCTCGATGCTGCCTCACAGGAACTAAGACCAAACCAAAACAATGCGTGAAAAGAAACGTCATGGGTTTATCTCTATGATTGAGTCCTTCCATATCATATAATCACTCCATGTGAAATGATGAGAGCAGCTGTTTAAGCTTCTGCAGCTTCCAGTCACTGCAGTCATGTTCTGTCAGAGGGAGGACAACAAGAAGAGCAGCATCAGTGATCACCTGGGCCAGGACAAGGCTTTAGATGACGTCACACAAGTTCATATTTATGTAGATATGTGAGGACGTTACAGTGAATTCCTCTGCCCCCACCTCCTCCCCTCAAAGTACTGAGCTGCTCAGATGCAGTGAATTCACGTGTTATTTTTCACGTGACTATCGGCAAAGCAACACCCTCTCTCCTCTCTAATACAGTATGACTTTATTATGATTAACATAACCCCCACACACACACACACACCCGTGTGCAGGCTGACTGGAGGTGAAGCAGACGTAGCAGCTTCATGCTGCCTGTCTGCACCGCACTGCGCCCCGCATCCACCCAACACACACCAGCGTGCTGCTGCCTCCTCTCCCGGACACAATGACCGCAACACCGGCCATGACAAGCTCCAGTATACTGCTTACCACCCTCACTCCTATGGCCCCCCTCCAGTCCTCTGTCAGCAGGACTCTCCCTCAACCTGACTGTATCTACAGGAGCTGAGGCTAATGCGGTAAACTCCCTGCCCGCCCCCACACACACACACACACACACACGCACACGCACATACACACACCGCCGAGCAGAAAGCCGCAGTGACACCCCACACCGCGACGATGCTCGACTCGAGACCGTGGAGCAGCACTTACAGTCCGCAGGAATTGGATCTCATCCTCGCCCTCTCCGCCGTCAGCCATGGTCAACGTTCGCACGGAGCAGCTTGTGGTGTCTGCGTGTGGAGCACAACCTGGGTCCGTCAGTCCGTGTGTGTTTGTGTGTGTTCGACAGTACAAGACAGCGCACTACAGAGCTCGTCTTTCATTGGCTGGCGCGCGCTAACCGAGGGAGGAGCTGCACAGGTATGGGAGAGTCTGTGCCTGCGCGTGCGCACCCCTCGCCATCCACATCTCTCCACTGGTATGCTATGGACGCTCGTTCGCGCCATGAAATTTAAACAATTCGTGAAATAACGTCTTTTCTCTTAAAATGAAAATATAATAAACACGATTTTTGTAACTGAGAAAATATGACCAGGTGAGTTCGTTCTACATCCTTTAATCTGCTGGATTTACAGGGATCTGGATTTAGTCTGCTGGATTTACAGGGAGCTGGAGTTAGTCTACTGGATTTACAGGGATCTGGATTTAGTCTGCTGGATTTACAGGGAGCTGGAGTTAGTCTGCTGGATTTACAGGGATCTGGATTTACAGGGAGCTGGAGTTAGTCTGCTGGATTTACAGGGAGCTGGATTTAGTCTGCTGGATTTACAGGGAGCTGGACTTGGTCTGCTGGACATGACATGGACCTGAGGCTGATGATGTCAGACGCCTTGGATCAGTTTAATAGTCAGACTGGTATTAGGGTTAAGGTAAGAGTGAAGACAGTTCATAAATCAGCTGCTGCAGCACACCAGGACTGTAAGACACAGGTGAACTGGTCCAGAGCCAGACTCTATCAGACCTGTTCACTTTGACCCGTGAGGAAACCAGGATCATGGAACAGGAAATTATGTGGTCCAAACACAGTCCACAGCTGCTGAGGAGCCAGTTTCATACTGAGGAAGAGGACAAGAAGGAACTGAAGGAGCCTCAGGGTTACGGCTGACAACCTGAGCAGCATATGTTCCTGTCAATCAGGTCAGGTCTGATCTGATCTGGTCTGGTTCCCCATCAGGAATTAGTCCTCCTCACATGATGGTACAGTTGTATTCTCACTGCAGATCAATGTGGAGTCTTTCAAGTACAAAACAACACAACAGACAAGAGCCAACAGTCATCAATATGACTGTGTCCCACATTTTGAAATTATGTCTGTAAGACACACATCAAAGCTCAGAGGCCAGACAGCCAGGCAGCCAATCACACAGCAGCTCTGGACTCAGAGAGACCAAGTCCACATGGACTGAGCTGAGACACAGCGTCTGTGGAGACAGCTCATTATCAACAACTTCCACTGAGACCAGGAATAAACTGAAGTAAAACATGTAGTTTTTATTAGTGAGCAGCGCATTGACAAGTGGCTTTAAAATGTGGAGGAGATGTGGACAGACTGCCTGAACTCCAGGTCCACACCGGATCCAGTCCTGAACGTGAAGGGGACGAGGAAAACTGCAGAGCTCTGGGTCAGTGCAGCAGAACAGGTGAGGGAATGTTTTATGGATCATGGCTTTCATCTCTGAAGACTTTTTTAATAAATGGAATATTTCAAATTTAAAAATCTATCAGTACCTGCAACAGTTCTGAATGTGTTTATGAAGTAATCAATCATAATCAATTATAGACTGGTCACTGTTCAAGAGGACGATAGCCTCCACATACAACTATTAAATGACACTGAGCAGAAATGGTTGTGGAATGAATGCAGTGACCTGAAGTGAGTCACACACTCACCTGGACCTGATGTGAGCTCAGTAACTTTTAGAAAGCACCTTTTCACTTCTATGTAAAGTAAAAAAAAAAAAATTTTGTGCTGTTTCAGTGACTGGAGTAAAATGTCTTTAAAATGTTTTTGAAGAATTCAACTATCTGAGAGAAGCTTCTTCACTTTCTCTAAGAGTGATGAAGATGATGATGATGGAGCTGATCCTCGGCTGTGGTTCCTCTGCGGTCTGGCAGACCCCGGCAGCCTTCACAGTCTATGCCTCACTGTCATAACCCAGTACAGGAGCCAGCCATCTCTCCACCTCCTCCACACTCATGTCTTTCCTCCTGGCATACTCTTCCACCTGAGGACAAGAGCAGATAGGGTCTGAGTCCTGAGTCCTCAGTCTTGTCACTGTCTCATCAGTATGGCTCTTTCCTACATGTGGTCCTGGATCCTCAGTCCTGTCACTGTCTCATCAGTATGGCTCTTTCCTACATGTGGTTTGTGAATCCAAGTGTGACTGACAGTAGTGAGTCAGTCAACAACTCACCACCAAGATGCACCACTGAGCGTAACAGGAAATTATTCCTGCCAGTGGCCATGAGACTCTATAACTGTGTTCAATAAAGATTCCCATCCCTTATTTACACTTATTTGTATCTTTATCTTTTTATTTTGTACATTATTTTTATATCTTAGATTTATAAATTAGATTTAGATTTATATTACTATTGTTAGAGCACCTGTAATGAACCAAATATCCCCTGGGCATATATAAAGTATTCTGATTCTGATGAACAGATGATTCTTTGGATTTGATTCAAATTATCAGTAAATGATAAAATTTAAAAAAATAAAATATGAATAAGGGGAAACAAACAAAGGCAAGATGGCCAATTCCCAATGGCCACTTATACCACAGAGCCTGACCACGGAGTACAACCACAACATGGCAGTAAGCTAGCAGACCAAAAGATGGCTGCTGAGACCACATGGTGTATGGGGGAGGGAGAGTGAGAGTTTCTTTAACTTAGCCAGTTCAGGAAGTCTAAAGGTGCCAGGTTAAAGAGTGTAAGCTGCAGATTCTTGGATGTGTTACAGGTGTGTGTGTGTGTGTGCGTGCGTGCGTGCGAACTGCCTAAACAGGCACAACAACAAAGTTCAGTAGATAAATTAACCAGATCAGTACTTGTCCATCAATGTGAACAATCCTGTGCTTGGCCGTGCTGTGCTATGCTAGTTTTTGCTAGACTTTACACAGTCCTTGTAACAAAAGAGGCAATGTCATTTTTTTAGCATTGTGTTCCTAAAGTCAGTGAGTTGTGTGACTTCTTGGCAGAGTAAAATCCAGTGTCTTTTGTGTCAGGTTAGCTAGCTGTTCCACGCTAACTCTGCTGTAGCTCCTGTTGCCACTAAAACAGCTACAGACTGTGTTGTAGCAGCTGACACTGAGTAAAACTTGTTCACTCTTGGTTCCTTAAAGCAGGCACTTGTGTTGCTGCTGCTGGAAAGGTGCAGTTCCTGAGTCTCTGCTCCATGTTGATGACTGCATCACATCTCTGCAGATCTGTCAACTGCACATTCACCCAAAGGTAGTCTACTGGACTCAGGTCTGGAGCCTGGGGGGTGCTGAAGTTCACTGCTGGTTTGTGGAGCATTACCCTGCAGGAAGTAGTCAGTAGAGGATGGTGAATTGTGGCCATAAAGCAATGGACATGGTCAGCAACAAGACTCCAACCAACTGACTGGTATTTAAGTGCTGAGAAAACCTTTGCCCCCACCATCAAACCAGAAAGCAGCCTGGACTGTTGAGACAGGGCAGGTTGGCTTCATGGATTTTATGCTGTTGATGACAAATTCTGACCCCACCATCTGCTGCCTCAGCAGAAATCCAGACTCCTCAGACGAGGCCATGTTTTCCAGTCTTCAGTGGTCCAGTGTTGTTGAACCTGTGTCCACTGCAGCCTCATATCAGGCTGACAGGAAGTGCAAGCTGATGTGGCCACTGCCATGAAATCCTGAAGCTCCTGACCTGTGTCTGCATCAATCTGAGTGAATTAGACCAGGTGTTCATTTATATGTATATACTGCAGTGCTCTTTTTATTTGGAAGTTGAGGTTATTTTTTAATGTAGAATAATAGTAATCTAATGTTAGCCATTCTATCAACGTTAAAAGTGAGGTTGTGTTATGAGGTTTTATTAGACACTGTCGGTCACAATATCACATCTTTGATTGAAGGGACATAAATGGAGCACTGGCACCTACACAGCCTTAATACACAAAGTGCATTGTGGGTTATTTGTAGCTTTGACTGTGTAGAGAAGTGTTGTGGGTAGTTGTGGGTAGTCAGCACAATCAGGTCCAATCATCAGGTCCAACTGTAAGACTGGAACATGCTGAGTGTAGAAAAGCTGTTGTGCTGTTTAAAGTGACGATGTCAGACCTACCTGTTCCTTGGTGATCTTTCCAACAGCGAAGTAAGAAGCCCGAGGGTTGGAGAAGTAAAGTCCAGACACCGAGGCAGCAGGAGTCATGGCCAGGGACTCTGTCAGTTTGATACCTACACATATACACACACTCACAGATTTACATCCTGAGCCCCCCATCGGTGTGTGACAAATTCCAGTTTGAAGAGTAGCAGTGTGATGACAAAACAGAATCTAATGCTGAGCACTGGAGACAGTATGATGACTGTGGCAGCAGTGTGCCTGAACGTGCATCAGCCTCACAGACAGGATACAGCGATCACAGCTGACCAGCCATCTTGACCAGTACATGCCCCCTCCCCAGACATGTGTCAGTCAATCCCTCTGTGCTGGTTCAGAATTAAAAATAATAAAAATAGTAAGTCTAGACTAAAACACAACCCGGGAATTTACAAATTAAAACGTCCAGACCACAACACAACCCTGGTGTTTTCAAAATAAAAAATTCCAGACCACAACACAACCCTGGAGTTTTCAAAATAAAACATACAGTCCTTACAAAATAAAACATCCATAAAACATCCAAAATAAAAAACTCTGACATCAACACAACCCTGGATATCACAACCCTAAAGATATCTTTACAGAGCAGCAAGAAGATCTCCTGCTCTCTAAATATCCTGTTCTATCTGCATGTCTGGAACAGACAGAACAACTGAAACAAGGATCATTCTACTGAGGAAACATCGCTGATGTCATGTGAAGAAACAGTACAGCAGCAGTGTGGCCTTTCAGGGACAGTGATGACAGTGAAGTGGTGTTTTGGTGCTCTCACCGGTCTTGTCTTGTATACTAGCCAAGCTCCACATGATGGTCTTCTCAGTGTGGTCAGGCTGGCTGGGGTAGCCAGCTGCAGGTCGGATGCCCTGGTATCGAACTCTGTGGAGGTCTGAGGTCTGCAGAGCTTCATCTGCACTGTAGCCCCACAGGTCCTTCCGCACACGGACATGGAGCTCCTCAGCAAACGCCTGGGAGATTAACAGTTACACCCCAATTGCACAACATCTGGCCCCTGTGACACCTGCAGCCTTAGGACACTGTGCACATTATTACCTCTGCCAGGCGGTCAGCCAGAGCTTTGACCATGATGCTGCTGTAGTCATCTCCCTCCACCTGGAACTGCTGACTCAGCTCCTCCGCTCCAAACACACCCACAGCAAACACACCAATGTAGTCTGCCACAGAGCTGTCTACAGGAGCCACAAAGTCAGACACACACAGGTAGGGCTCTGAGCTGGACCCATCCTTCTCCACCTACAACACACAGAGACAGACACATAGAGAGACAGAGACAGACAGACAAATGCACAGAGAGACAGACACAGAGACACAAAGAATCAGACACACACACATTGATTTATAACTGATCACCAAAGCCATGATTTAAAGAAAGGCTGGAGGGGGGCAGAGAGGGGGGAGGCAGGCAGAGAGAGAGGGGCAGATAGAGACACCAGGGGGGCAGAGAGACAGAGACAGGGAGAGATAGACCAAGAGAAAGAGAGACAGAGGGGGAGAGAAAGAGAGACAGACAGAGGAACAGAGAGACTTTGTTCAATCTTTATTACATTATGTCAGAGTCCCTCACCTGTTGCCGTAAGCCATGGAAAGTGGCAATGGGTTTGGTGTCTCTGCACACTGTGACATCATTTTCGTACACATTGATGTCATCACCGTCACTCTGAGCACGCCAGAATCCCACCAGGCCCCGCCCCTTCACCCTGCTGCTGTCAATCATCTGGTGGAGCAGCCGCTGGGCGTCATCAAAGACGCGACGAGCCTCAAGACCTTCAGGAGCCAAACGGCACAAAGAACAGTCCTCCAGTGGTACTGCTTACATGAGCCAGACTGAGGATGTCATTACTGTTCGACTTCGCTTCATAACTATCAATATTACAAACTAGACAGAGTTCAGCTAAAATCAAGCACAGGAGTCAGGTGAGACGTAGAGTGGCAGACCTGGACCAGGCTGAGCTCATACCAACTGTCTTGTCATTGAAGATCTTGGGGTATCCTCTGTTGGGGTATTTTCCTCTCAGCTGCCACATGTCAAAGAAAGGCTTCCAGTCAATGAAGTCCACCAAAGTGTTCAGGTCATACTGCTCAAACACACGAGTGCCCAAGAAGCGAGGACGCACTGTCACATACAGAGCACACCTTGTTTGAATGCACCTGAAAATCTAAACTTACACAGTTACAGTATGAAACAGATGTGCTGGACAAGCTAGTTTAAGCATGTGGAACTGGTCTCTAAAGACTCCAACTCACCTGGTTTGGGCAGAGAGAGCCAGTCTATATGTAGAGCCCTGTCTCTGGCCTGGGACAGAGACAGATACCGACGATCCTGAAGGCAACAGATGGAGGCAGAGGATGAAGAGGAAGACAAGGCAATCTTACTAATTTAGCACACAACGAGTGACCTCAACCTGCTTTACATGGAAACACATATACACACATCCAGCTGCCTACAAGAGAAACAATGGTGTCTGTTTGCAGCCTGTGACAGCACAGCTACACAGGAAAGGACGGGTCAGTCAAACTTCTGGAAATAAATTTGTCTCCAAATATTTCCTTCACATCATACACATAAACACACAAGTCAGTGAATTGTCCAAACCCCAGGAGTTTGGCTGGGAAAGGCATGTTTCATGTTGTTGTACAAAGGGAGGGAGCACCATGATTCTGGGCTCTGCTGCCTCAGAACCCAGACAGCTTGCCATCATCCAGGGGACATGGCGATTTATCAAGGTATCATTCAGGATGATGTCAGCGTGGCTCCACCTCCTGAGGCCTTTATCACCGTTTCCCTGGGAACGGCAGAATGTCATATATTCCGTGTATTTCATGTATCCATGAAGGTCAACAGAAAGCCATACCTGTGTTAAAGTCTGGTAAGCGAGTGTGTCTGATTGTCTGTCTCTCTGTGTCAGCAGTGAGCAGGACTGAACCTCATAAGCTGCACTTAGTGACAAGTTCCTCCATTACCCTGAACACACCATCACGTTTCCACAAACAGAGTGCCTAGCGAGGAGTTATCCTCTGCTGAAACTAGTCCCAAAAGCTGCATGCCCTAATCATGTTAGGTTGTTACAGTGAGCAGCTGTTGGGTTATTGTATCACAATATCAGTCCTTTATTATTAAATTACTGCCTTTTTGAAAATGAAACTATAAATTTGTGAGCTGTGATCTTCATTAAGAATTTAAGGGGGTGAGAGCCAAATAAGTGAGACAAAGAGATAAACCAACACATTGATGGTTCAGCTCTTCTCATGGGGGTGGAAAATAAGAGGAGAGAATCATAAAACAACACCAGACTAAATCTTTAAGCAGGTTGTTTCTTCTCAGAAGCTTTCTATTACCTTCATCAAACTGCCTCTTCCAGCAGCATATGTTGCATGGAAACAACATGCATTCTGTCCAAACTTAATGGCAACATAAAAATCCTTCTTTTATTTGTGGACAATAAAAGAACAAAAAAGAAAAAACAGGACAGCATCGCTGGACCCAGCAAACCTGGGTCCACAGGTTCAAAGTGTCCCCTCGGAGCCATTCCTACCTTCAGAGAGTCATAATGCTCCTGCCGGATCTCTTCATACTCCTCTTTCAGGTCATCAAAGTACTCCTCTCTTACCGTCTCATCCAGCAACTGGGAACACTGACAAACAAAAAACCAGCAGTGGATAAAACACCCTGAGGTCTGGACTCAAACTTTTCACCTCTGTGCCCACATCGCATGCTATCAAATGTCTTGCCATCACATTGAAGATCACAACTGCTCAGGAGACTTTGGTTCAAGAACAGGATTCTTAACACAAGTTTTCATAACAACAAGCTACACAAAATACCCTATCAAGACTAAGACTGTGTGTGGGCCACAGGATTGAGTGAAGATATCAGACCCAGAAAAGATCCACTGATGTAGCTGTACTGACCACCACCACACTCCTGGAAGCATCCAGAACATGGACAACAGGACAACTGTAGCGAGGGGCGATCTTCACTGCTGTGTGTGTCCTGTCAAACACAACACACCGGTTAGAAACCCAGGAAGAGATATCAGCCTCCTTTTATGAGTAGAAGAGGTACCACTCATAATGCCTCACTATAAGCACAGGAGCATCTAAAAAAAATCTGAATATTGTGGAAAAGTTATTTTTTGTAATCTAATAAAACAAACAAAAACAATAAACATTTAAATTCACTCATATATTCTGGATTTATTCATTATGTAGAGTGAAACATTTTAAGATTTTAAGAATTTGGATGATTACAGCTTAAAGCTCGTAAAGCTAAAAAATGCAACATCTCAGAACATCAGAATATATCATTTGGAGTTTGGTTATATATAACATGACAGTTATGATAATTCATACAGCATAAATACCAGGTATCTCTGGATCTAGTTAGCACACACAACCACAATCATGGTGCTGACTGGACAGAAGATGATCATGGACACCCTCCACATGAAGGGTAAGCCACAGAAGGTCATGGCTGAAAGGTCTGGCTGTTGAAAAAGTGCTGTATCCAAGCATATTCATAGAAAGTCTGACTGGAGGAGAAAAGTCTGGTGAGAAAGTTGCACAAGCAACAGGGATGACTGTAGCCTGGAGAAGATTATCAAGCAAAGCCAATTCAAGAAACTGGGAGAGCTTTACAAGGATTGAAGCTGGAGTCAGAGCATCAAGAGCCTCCACCCACAAAAATCGTACCAAGACTCTCCTGAACCAGAGACAATGTGTCTTATCGGGGCTAAGGGGAAAAAGACCTGGACTGTTGCACAGTGGTTTAAAGTCCTCTTTTCAGATGAAAGTACATTTACATTTCATTTAGAAATCGAAGTCCCAGAGTCTGGAGGAAGAGTGGAGAGGCGCAGAGTCCAAGCTGCTTCAAGTCCAGAGTGAAGTTTCCACAGTGGGCGATGATCTGGGTCCATGTCATCTGCTGCCGGTCCACTGTGTTTGATCAAGTCCAAGTCAACGCAGCATCTGCAGGAGATTTTAGAGACTTCATACTTCATCTGCTGAAGCTTTATGGAGATGCCCATTTCCCGTTCTAGCAGGTATCAGCACCACAGAGACACAACTACTACTAACTGGTTTGGTCATGATGTTACTGGTCTTAAATATCCAGTCTACTAGTCTGACCTGAACCCCACAGAGAATCTATGAGGAAGATGAGAAACAGTCAACCAACAATCCAGATGACCTGAGAGCTGCAATCAAAGCAGCCTGATCTCTTCCACGCCACCACGCACTGATGACATCACTCCTGCTGAAGGAGCCTCAACAAGGACTGAGATATAAATGAACACACTTTTAAATATATTTCAACATTTCAGTGTTGCAAAGCCTTTTCTGATTGATCTTAGTAAATACTAATATTATAAAAAATATTTTTGATACTGTATTTTTGATTTTCATGAGCTGTAGTTATTCAAATTAAAACAAAAAAGCTTGAAATATTTCACTCTACATGAAATGAATATACAATATATGAAAGTTTCACTTATAAAATATTTTTGAAAAAGTTAACTTTTCAACAAGATTCAGATTTGGTGAGATGGACCTGTACATGAAAAAGAACACAGTACATATTGCATTTAGCACTGCTCATACATTTTGGGCCTCTTGAGGTGGAGGGTACAGACACTGGGTCTATGGCTCTGCTTTTTTTAAAGTGCATTAAAGTGCATTACTTTGATGTGGTGGCTCCTCCAATCAGCAGTGGTGTAGTCATCCCCAGTCTTTCCATCTCTTTGGCCACATAGATCATCTCATCCAGGGAGGGGGTGATGAGACCAGACAGACCAATGATATCTGCAGGAAAAGAATTTAAATCCAACATTGCTGCTGCTGGAAGACAACAGATTATGTTTAATTTCAAGCTTCACCACCAAGAGCACGGCTTTCACTATCATTGTCTTTTAATGGTGAATAGTTGAATGGAGAGCATCTTCATAAAATATGATGATGAACAATTGATCCAAAAATTATCAAACTCAGAACAAGTTCAATACCCAACTTACTGGAGCTACAACCTTTTTGATTGAGGCAGAGTCACAACAGGCCATAAATGAAGTAGTGTGGTGCTACAGAGCCTGAGCTCCAGACGCAGACCCAACATAAGTCATCCCTTGATATTGTTCAGTGACAAGGATTCAGAAAGGACCGTTCCAACTTAAACTGTGATTCTATTGTAATGTGATGATTTTTTTTTTTCCATTCAGTCCTGTTATCTCCGCATATTTCTGAGGGGTTGTCAATTTAAACTTGCTGTGTCAACATCCCACACTAACAACACACTGTACTGTGTACTGTACCTGCTTTCTGTGTGATGGCCTCTCTGAGGATCTGATCACAGGGAACCATCACACCCAGGTCAATCACTCTGAAAGAACACACACCGCAAATTCATGTCTTTGATGACTGACACACATGTTCTACATATGTTCTTGTGATAGAGACCCCCTGCGACACCTGATCCGGGATCACTGGCAACCGAGGCAGGCAGGTAGTGACTGTTGTTCTTACTGTGTCTTGTTGTATCTTATAAACCATGTGGGCTTGTACCACAAGGTGCAGAGCAATTGAGCAATCAATCAATTAATCAATGTATAATGTCACTTCCTATATGAGACAAACATTGAACAGATGTTGTGAAAGACGGATTCGGTGACATCATGTGATCCAGAGTGAGCTCACTCAGTGACATATCACATCACTTTCTCCCCCATTTATTCATCATATGCTTACATAAACACTAAGTGGTAGCTCAACTGTCATGAGCAGCTTGGTTTGTTTACATGCTAGTGTTGCTAACATAGCCTGTTTGCCACTACAATGTGCTTGCAACTGCAAACACGTAACTGTGACACCTACTCCAAATGACTCTACCTTACAGACTAGAAGGATGAGCCCACATATGTAGGAAGTTAACAGACATATACACAATGCCATTAAACAGCAGCAATAGTATTGGGTTACTGCCTTGCATCAGCTTCTCATTGTGCCTTTACTCCCATAATGCACCACTCTGTCCTGCAGAGAATCAAACATTGTCACCAACAGAGGAGCTATAAGTGTGAAGGTCAGAGTCCAGCAGGAAGCTGTGGTTCTCCATGGAGGCTCCTGACACGCAGTCTGCTTTCGAACTGTTCAGTTCAGTGACAAACAGTTGCTGTTACAGTGGCTTGCAAAAGTATTTACTGTTACTGTACTATATAAGTATTCACTGTATTTACAATGCACTGAATACTCTGCTGACTGAACACACTGGTATGGGTGCGGTGGGACAGGAACCCAATGCTTTGTGAAGAAGTTCAGATGGTAAACTCTTCAAACCAGTTTTACCTGAAGTTGTTACAACCCAGCACCACACCTACGATGTTCTTGCCAATATCATGGACATCTCCCTTTACTGTTGCCAGAATGATAGTGCCCTGATAGGGATCCTGCAGACAAGGGAGAAAACATGAGGAGCAGAGGATCAGGCTACACTGAAGGTAGGACAAAGCGCTCCAATTGTCTGTGGAGGAAGTGACTGTTCATATGCTGGACAACCACCTTCTGCTACAACACACATTTTAAAAACAACTTTCAGTCCATTTATATCATGGAAGATATTGCAGATCACACTGTTTGATTCATCTCATCATTCTATCCTATCTCATTGTCTTTCATGTTTGTCTGTGCAGTGTAAGATATACACAGATCTTAGAGACCTGAAATCTTTATCGAAAGGTCTTGGTCATAGTCAGCTGAGACTGACCATCTCCTCAACTGACTCCGATGATGCCATCATCTCCTCCCGGTCCTTTTCCATGAAAGGAATCAAATAACCCACTGCCTTCTTCATAACACGAGCCGACTTGATCACCTGCAAACACATGAGGACGTGTAATGTCAGAGCCTCTTTGCTTTATTGCAGTCACTTTAAATACTGAACTTAAGTGGTCACTATTGTTTTGTTTAATCCATCTAAATCTATTTGAGATACTTCTGTGTAATGGCCTTTTAGAAGCCCCTTAAATCTCAATTATTCCCCTTACAAGAGGTTAAGATATGTCTCAGAGGAAGGGCAGGAAGGCAACATTTGGGAATAAACAAGTAACAAACCCTGGAACAATTGAGCTTTTTATTTCCAAAGACAAAGGTAAAAAACAACAAAAACAAACAACAACACTGACAAATTTTCTATGGATCAACACAATAACAGCAACAAAAACCTAATAAATTAGAGCCTCCTCATAATGCTGTCATGATAATATATCTTAAACTCTAGCTCATCACAATATAGGTTGTCAGAAATGTCAAGGACACATATCGAACAATGTCTCCACTAAAGAACTGCTCCAGGTGTGGACTATTGTTAACCTCTTAAACCTCAAGCAGTCAACCAAAGGAAACCAGCCAAACTTAACAAGCAATCACAGTCCAGGATATGTTGATGGAAAGAGTGAACACACTGACGCAACAAGGATCCTACCTGTGGCAGGAACATCTTCCCAGCTCCAAAGAGATCTCCCACCATCTTCATGCCATTCATCAGGGGGCCCTCTATGATGTGAAGGGGCCGAGTGTAGTGGTCGACCTGAGCACGACACTCCTCCACATCCTCCACTACGTACTTCTCTATTCCCTGAGCAGAGTGAACAGTGAGAACCACATCAACCTGATGTCACAGCTCCTGAGAGGAGTGAGCGATCTCATCTAATCTCACCAGATATCCTACCTTGATCAGAGCATACTCCAGTCTCTCCTCCACACTTCCTTCTCTCCACTCGTCCGTCTGAACCACCTTCTTCCCTCCTTTTACATTGTTCTGTGAAGATGAGTAGTTAAGCCAACACCTGCTGAGCAGACGAGTGTAACATCAGGTCAGAGGACAGTTCTTACCTGTGCGTAGGCCAGCAGCTTCTCAGTGGCCTCAGTGTCTCTGTTCCAGATAAGGTTCTCACACAGCAGCAGCAGCTCTTTGTCAATGTCGTCGTACACTGGCAGGTTTCCAGCATTCACGATCCCCATGTCCAAGCCGTCCTGGACAGAAGAGGGTGAGGGTCATGACTTACATGTAGGCTCTTACTCTACTAAAATCATTACTGTGCCATCATAAAAGTGTTTCAAGTGTCTGTTGTAAACATCCATCACATTAACAGACCAAGCCTCAACTTTGACCCTCTATACTTTAGGTAGTGCAGTTTCCCTTTTCAATTCAGGTGAGCTCACTTTCAGCTCAACCTCCTTGGCCTGACTCACGCCTTCTGTCACCACGTTCCCACATCTCAGCTGTAGAGAGATATTTCAGTGTTTACCTTGATGGCGTGGTAAAGAAAAGCTCCATGCATGGCTTCTCTGATGGCCTCCATTCCTCTGAAGGAGAAGGACAGGTTGGACAGACCTCCACTCACCCTGGCTCTGGGTAAGGTCTCCTACACACACACACCACAAACACACCACACACACAGGGTAAAAGTCCCATGTCAGTGCTTGTATTGTAGCTTTTATTTATTTTCTCTCTCTTTGTCCAATGACTGACTGGAAATGAGCTCACAAGCTCTCCTCTGGTGGACAGTGGACCCTTACTGAACTTTGACCCTTTATTGTGGTGACATGGGAGTCATGGATAAACCTCACATTCTCACTAACATTATGGACACTGGTTGAATTGGTGTAGTTTGACAGAACCTTGATAAGCTTGGTAGCCCTGATGAAGTTGATAGCGTAGTTGTTGTGTTCCTCCATGCCCGTACCGATGGTCAGGATGTTGGGGTCAAAGATTATGTCATTGGGGTCAAATCCCACTTTGCTGACCAGCAGCTTGTAGGCTCGACTGCAGATCTCCACTTTCCGATCCGTATCTGTGGCCTAGAAAGGACAGAGCACTGCTCAATAGGCAGCTTTGTGTTTGTGTCCAACAGTGATGGCGTGTCTCCTCACCTGTCCCTCCTCATCGAAGGCCATGACCACCACAGCAGCTCCATAGCGTTTCACGGTGGAAGCTCTGAGCAGGAACTCCTCCTCTCCTTCCTTCAGACTGATACTGTTGACAATACACTTCCCCTGACAGCACTTCAAGCCAGCCTCAATCACAGAGAAGTTAGAGGAGTCGATGCACAGTGGAACCTGGGGTCATACAGCCCACTGTGAGTCACAGTTTGTCATTACTATCTTAAGTTGATCAAACAGTGACCTCTGACCTTAGCTTCAAATATTCCACATGGTGGGTTGAACATCAACTTAGGTACTTTGCTTCTGGACGTTATTGTAACCATCAAGTTGTTGATCATCTCCTCTACATCAATCACTGTGAACAGAAGCTCCCTCATGTTTCTGGCTCCAGTGGATTCAAACAGAGGTTGTGCTCCTTGTTTATCCTACTTAGTGCTCCATCTGTGTCTACACAGGATACCCTCAGGTCACCTGGGTGTTGGCAGCACTCAGAGGCCAAGACTAAAGCACAGCCAATCTGAAGCCTCAACACAGACTTTCATGTTCATGTTAATGTGTGTGTGCCTGAACATAGATTTTTTGAGTTGCTATATATTTGTATTTGTTGCTGTCGCATGACATCCTATTCAGTTGTGTAACTGCAGGAAATGAAATGTGCAGGGCTGAATGAAGACTGGACTGGATGTGATATTAGCCTCTTTTTCAGTCACAATCTGCAGCATGCATGCCGTCACACTGGGTGCTGCAGTATAACTGAATGATGTGGTCGCTTGTCGCTTTCTATTTTCTGTAGTATGTCATTTTATAATATTTAATATTGCAGTATACCCTGTATAATATCGTAACATGGCAACATGTTCATGTGCTCATTTCCACTGCCTGTAAATCCTACCCGGGCAATGTCTGGTTCAGAGGCAATTAAGTTACAAAACCGGGCCATGGCTGTGGGCCCCTCCAGCATCCCCTCATCCATGTTTATATCCAGGACCTGGGCTCCCATCTCCACCTGGGCCTTAGCGATATTTAGTGCCTCCTGGAAAACAAAAAGGGATGCTCTCTCCTAATAAACTGTGAAATGTAGTGTAGACTTTCACCTCTGCTCATGAGCTGACTGCATTCTCTCAAATAAATAATATAAATAAATATATAATATAAAATATAAATAAACAATTATTTCATGAAATTCTGTCTTACCTCATAGTTCCCTGCCATGATCAACTTGGCAAACTTGCGTGAGCCAGCCACATTGCATCGCTCTCCAATGTTTACGAAGTTGGTATAAGGGCCAATTCTGAACGGCTCTAAACCTAGAGATCAAACAGACATGTTACTGACATTCTGCAAAGTGGGGGTGGGGCCCTGAGAGAAGAGCGCTCCTGTAGCAGAGCATCAACATTTCATGTTGAGTGGTCAAACTCCCATGCCTGGACATAGACTTGAACTGGTTTGTATATTTGAAAGGTGTGATTATAACAGAAAGATGTACAGTCTCGAAAGACAGAATCACAACAACAGCTGAGTATTAATAATAGCTGTGGGTGAATTGTAATTCAATGTAAAAATTCAATGTAAACTAATGTAAAGGTCAACAACAAAAACAATGACAAGCTGTTTAGGTTTAAAGCTATAAAACCTCACACACTGAAGTCTGTCTGTAAGTGATGTTTCTCTGTGTAGTTAAGATAAAGAGGTCAATCAGCGTTTAAGTGATTCTGTGAAAATGATGACATACTATACATTAGTGACTGTCTTTCTGTAGCAGACTTCACAGATGGTACCTGAGAGCAGCAGGTAGTCCTGATAAATGTCAGTAGCAGGAGCTCTTGGCTGGCAGTTTCGAACTGCTTCACATATGGCTCTGTAGGGGAAGGAAAATACTTTGAAATCTTAAAGTATGAAGCTCAAGATGAACATGCACATGTCAGAGAGTTGACAGTGACCTGATGTGTCCTGGAGTGGTCCCACAACAGCCACCCACAATGTTCACCAGTCCATCTCGAGCAAATTCCTGTAGACAGAAGACAGAAACATAGCTGCAGCAATGAGGTACCCAGGGCCAGAGAGAATTTCGCACTCTTCTGTTTTAGTGGTGGATTGTCTCAAAGTGTTTTGTTTAATCTGGAGCACGGTATAAGCATTATTATTAGAATCAACAGTAGAATAGAGGAGAACCTTGAAACTGGAGGCTGTAACTTCCGGAGTTTCATCATAGTCTCCAAATGTGTTGGGAAGACCTGTGAGGAAAGACGTCACACAGATCATGACATGATGACACACAATGCAACCTGAAATAGGTCATAGGTCTCTGTTGTAAGCATGTGTCAGGACTGAACACAGCTGAGTGTGTGTGTGTAGCTTCCTTATCAGTGTAGTAGTGGGAAAAGGTCATTTCAGGCTGTCGTTTGTGCTGTGGTGAAACAAAGAACACATTACTTTAAAACTGTTTCTAATTTTCACTACACACATGGAAATATAATCAAGTTTTAATAATAATAATTTCATTTTAGTACAGTACAGGTAAAGAAATATTAAATCAGCTTGTTTCTTGTATTTAGTCTCATTAGTATCATTCTATTTCATGATCAATTTAAAAATTAAGAGGAACAGCAGGTGATCAATGTAGCCAACTGCTGAGTTCTGACCACTACCACACAAATAGCTCATCTAAGAGGCAATTTACTGATCATTTTAATTTAATATCTGATTTGATTCAATTAATAAAAATCACTCTGCTCTTCACTCTGCTGTAATCAGTCCTGCTCACACACACTTACAGCAAAGTAGCCCAAACCTTTGTCTTTAACATCTGGAGTCAGGCCTTGCCCTCTCTCTAATGACATTTGACCCCACAGCTGTTTCCTGTACTGTGGCTGAGTGTGTGGTACCTGCATTGGGATAACAGATAATGAAAGCTCTGCTGCTTTTTCCAATGGCCTCAATGAAGGGTCTCATCTCTGTTGCCCCCAAGGCACAGTTCAGACCAATACTACAACACAGAGAGACAAAAGTAAGAGATTGGAACTAGTAAGAGACAGAACTTAAGACCAGTGAGTGAGTGCAGTCAGCTTTGAGGGACAGGGACTCACCATAGTGGTTTGGCATGGGACACACTCACTACAAAGGCCTCTCCAGTCTGACCAGACAGAGTTCTTCCACTGCGGTCTACAATGGTCCCTGAGATCTGGAACCAGAAATATTGAATATTGAAACACAAACTCAACTAAACCCTAGAGAGCACAGCCATGCATGGTTAGCCCCACAAATAATCACGTAAACCTGGTAAGACACATGGTCATAGATGTGGGTGATGATAAAAACAGACATACAAATATTGGTCTTCTTTCATAGCTATTCTCAAACAGCAGGTCGATAGCAAACAAGGCAGCCTGCAGGAGGAAAAGAAATCATTACAGAAAACATCAGGTCACATAATCTGACAGCAGCTTTACATTTTATTTTCACCACTCTGTTCAAATCACTCCTTTCCAACATGCTGGAGGAATATAGTGAAACTGAATATCATAGGCTGTGGTCAACAGATGTATAGATCATAATGAACACTGTCTCATAAAGACCTGTTCAGCATTTTTCTGCTTCCAGAAATTACACTGTACAGTATATGTATTAATAACTAGATTATAATCTGATACTGCAGTAAAATCAAAGTGACAGAATCAATACCAAACAACTGTACAGTTTTCAACCCCCTAAAATATCATGTGATTATAATACTTAATGACTTTTAATGTGCTTAGACATCTACCAAGATAAATGTAATGAAGTGAGTAACACTGATGAACCAGTTATCTGGGGCTACCTTAGCATTGGCAGTGTCAAAGATGGTTTCAACCAGCAGGATGTCAGCTCCTCCATCCAGTAAACCTCTGACCTGCTCTGAGTAGGCCTCCACCAGCTCATCAAAAGCTGGAGAGACAGACACAGAGATAGATGCACAGACATAGATGCACAGAGACACAGAGACAGATGCACAGAAACACAGACACAAACAGAGGAAGATACACAGACACACAGAGACAGACACAGAGAAAGAGACAAAGAGAGAGAAAGAGACACAGAGACAGAGAGAGACAAAGACAGAGCGACACACAGACAGACAGAGATAGTTGGTCTTGTCACTGACTCTCATAAACTCTCGAGTCAGAATTTGTTTCTGACTACAGTGACTGTAGGTCTGTTAAAGTCAGTCAGACCTTCTGTTACAGGAAACCACAGGTATTTATGAACATAGAGCATTCAACAAACATTGAAGAGGTTGACAGATCCAATGTCAAAGGTCATGTAAACAATGAACCAGCCATGTGACCATTACCAGAGACACCCTGACATGTAAACAGCCTCTGACAAACTCAACTGTTGTGGTCATCTGGGGGTAAAGGTCGACTTTGACATGTATCATATATTGTCTCTTTTACTTTCCTGAATAATCCCTCTACCACTGGTCCTCTTCATTTACCTTTACAGTTATTCAACATCTTCACTTTTAATACTTCATAGAATCAACATTTAGCCTGTTTTAGGTTCATACAACTAAGAAAGTATGATGGAAACCTGGAGGAACCACATGACAGTTTTTATATTTTATGTAAATTAAATACTTTTCAATACCTCCTGATACCTTCAGGAAACTTAATCAAATGTTTAACTGGGACTCTCCAGGACCCGTAGACAAATCTTACTGATGTTCCTGAAGTCAGGTCTCTCCACAGACGGCGACACGGACAGGGTTTTGTTGGTGGGACCCACTGCCCCAGCCACATAGCGTTTACAACCTGAGAACACACAGATTACAGTTGAAGTTAAACACAGCAGGAACTTCCCAGAGAGTCAGTGCTGTTATAGCCCAAAATGAAGCTCACCAGTTTGTTTGGTGACTTCGTCAGCTGCCTTCCGGGCCAGCTCCGCCGATGCCCTGTTGAGACGATATGCCTGCACCACAAACACACAATACCACCAAAAGAGGTTCACACTTTGGATGAAGATAATAAATGAGAAAGTGACACATGATTCTCCTGGACTGGAACAAATCTTTCATGGTCAATAGACCACAAAATGAAATCCCAACAACTGATAAAAAAAGAAACTGGACTGATAAGAAAACCCATCTCCCAAGGGATGGCTCCTCATCCTTCTCTTCACCCTGCCGACCCTGCTCTTCATCCTGCTGACCCCTGCTCTTAATCCACCTCTTCATCCTGCTTTTCACCCTGCTAGCCCCTGCCCTTTATCCTGCTGACCCCTGCTCTTCACCCTGTGTGTGTGTGAGAGTGAGTGAGTGAGTGAGTGAGTGAGTGAGTGAGTGGGTGAGTGGGTGAGTGAGTGAGTGAGGAGGGGTGGGGTTATGACAGACATATAAATGTACTTGACCTTTGCTTCTACAACTATGTAACTTCCTGAGAAGTCCAGTCTGGTTCAGCCTTGTCTCCATCATACCATGTGTTCAAGTCCATAGTCTGCCTGAGCAATGGAAGTGCTGCTGAAGGTGTTGGTCTCTATGATATCTGCCCCGGCCTGCAGGTACTCCTGAACACAGAAGAGAGCACAGTTACAGACACAAATATCTCAGGTCACATTTTTTTTTGGGGGGGGGGACTAGTGTACCTTGTGTATTCTATAAATGACATCTGG
>CM076668.1:88965-124507 GCA_038496675.1 Rachycentron canadum | reverse complement strand
CACCCTCCTCTATAAGAGCAACTACCACCCCAGACACATTCAGGGGAATTATCAAATCACAACTAATCAGATTTCATAGAATATGTACGTACCTGCGCATATCTGTCCTTGTCCATGCACAGAGCCCAAGACTCTACTCTAGCCGCTTCCTGAGGGAAATTAAGAAAGAGGTCAGGGGGAGAGTACAGAATTGATAAGAGGGGGTGGTCGCTCACTCATCCCATTTGTAGTTACATGGTCACAGCAGCTACACAGATTTAACTCTATTTTCAAGGCCAACTTCTTCACCCAGGCACAAAAGGCATATGTGTCCCCTTAAAAGGCTTTCACGCCAGATCATAAGCTCTACATAAAAGAGACAGACAGTCACACCCTCCTCCATAAGAGCAACTACCACCCCAGACACATTCAGGGGACTTATCAAATCACATATCAGATATCACAGATATCATAGAATATGTGTATAACTGCATGACGTAGATGCCACGTCTGTCCTCTTCCATTCCCACATCCGGAGAAACGTTAGCCTCATGGTACTTAAGACAGATGTCCGGGGTGCAGAACTGATAGGGGCGTTATCTCACTCATCCGATTTGTAGTTATATAGCCCCAGGCTACACAGATTCAATTCGTTTTTCAAGGCCAACTTCACCCAAGCACAACGGCACGTGTCTGTCAAGCATACACCCCCGTTTTGATCATACTCAAACCAATACAGAAAAACACTTACTTAAATACTCACCAATGTACTTGATAGGTCGTCATAGAAAATTTTAAACGAGTCCTTGGTGCTAATCTGGCCTGGAGTTTAGTAGAGACGCCGCAGGGCGAGATACTGGAGTTCAACGCTCCGTTAAAACCGTTAATCGGCAAGGCTTCACGATCTTTCGTTGTGGGCATTTTCGATTTTCTACAATCCTCCCCCTCATACTTCCCTCTTTTTCACTATTCTCCACTTATCCCCTTTTCCTTCAATTTAACCTGTGTCAACTAACCCAACTAATGTGTAGAGCTTTGTGGCCAGCTGGTTCACCTCAAGAAGAGGTTGTGTCTGTCGATCTCTTTGAAGTAATTCAAAGAGACCGTTCAAAGAAACCGACAGACACACCCTCCTTCATAAGTGCAGCTGCAACCCCAGACACACATTCAGGGGACTTATCAAATCACAAGTAATCAGATACTAAGGACAATAAGGACAGATGTCCGGAGGGGACTACAGAACCATTTATAATTACATAGTCCCAATAGCTACACAGATTCAACTCTATTTTAAAGCTTCACCCGGGCAGATCATAGGAAATAAAAATCTCCACCATTTTGATCACACTCATACCAACACGAATATCATCCATGATCACACCGACCACATGGAAATGCTGGCCACGAAGGTCTACTTAAACGAGAAATTTTCGCTTTTCTCCCATTCCCTTTTCCTTGAGATGTCGGTACCTCTATAATTGATTTGTATGAATTAATTATTTGTTTTATGAATACTGAACTTTCCACCGTTGTTCTGGTACAATCACACCAGTTATGTTAAATAACTTGATTAGTCAATAAAGTATGTTTCAGTCATTATAGTCACATTAACACGAAACTTGGCCTGAAAGCGTCGAAACGGTATTCCGTAATTCACTTGATCCCACCGATAGATTGATTCTACAGCTCTTGGAAATTCCACCAACCAAAAACGATTTTCTATTCTCTAACAAGCACCACTTACAGGCCTATGGTTGATTGACATATTTGCCATGTAGAGCGCCCCATGTGAGGACTTTCAAAACACACCCTCCTCCAAAAGAGCAGCTACCACCCCAGAAACACATTCTGGGGACTTGAGTTGTCCGTACCTTTATAATTTATATGTAATTTATTTTTTGTTCTATAACGGCTTCCCACCATTTCCACAATGGTCAATAAACAAAAAAGTATGAAAAAAAGTATTTGTGATTGCAAAGGCTTTTTTTTCTTTTTCTTTTTTAACCAAAAGCTTTATTATACACTAATATTAACACGAAACTAGGCCTGAATGCGGTCGAAGCGGCATTCCGAAGTTCACCTGATCCGCACCACCCGGGTTCTACAATCTACACTAACTAAAAACGAGTTTCTATTCTATAACAGGCTCCACTTACAGGTCTGTAGTTGATTGACACATTTGGCGTGTGGAGCGGCACATGTGAGGACTTTCAAAACTTTCAAATCGTCCTGAAAATCACTCAAAAATAAATTTAAAACGCAACTTACAACTAGGAGGTGGAATTTCTGGACACGCACATTTTCTTCCATAATCACACTGACCACATAAATGACCACCCGCTGGCCACGAAGGTCAACTTAAAAAAGAACGACAGACACACCCTCCTCCAGAAGACAGCGAACATCCCGGACTCACATTCAGGGGACTTATCAAATCACAACTAATCAGATTTCATAGAATATGTACGTTACCTGTAGGACGTAGATGATGCCACATCTGTCCTATTCCATGCACAGAACCGAAGAACCTACTCTTGCCACTTCCTCAGAGCAATTAAGACAGAGGTCTGGGGGAGAGTACATAACTGACTCTCTCTCTCACTCTCTCACCCTTTTGTAATTACATAGTCCCAGCAAACACCGACTGGACATTCAGCAATTGTTCAGATGTACACCTCAAACGACCAACTTGGTGTACATGATAAAATGCACACACTGCAAAAGATTAAATATCAGAGAAACAGAAAAAATGCAAAAAACAAAATTCAGCAACATTTATACATTAATACCAAATCGGGGGGTTTGGGGCTCCAAACCATTGCTCCGCAAGACATGTTTACAGCTCATATACAGGGCATAAAGATTTACAGGTCATACAAGTCATAAAGATCTACAAGTCATATAGATCTACAAGTCATACAGGTTTTTAGTCATACAAGTCATACACGTGTGTTACACAGGTCTACAGATATACAGGTCTACAGGTCATACAGGTCTACAGGTCATACATGTCTACAGCTCATATAAGTCTACAAGTCATACAGGTCATATAGCTCTGTAAAACAAATCTACAAGTCTACAGGTTATACATTTATACAGGTCGACAGGTTTACAGGTCTACAAGTCATACAACTCTACAGGTTGACAGGTTTACAGGTCTACAAGTCATACAAATATCATATTATATATGTTTAAAAGTCTGCAGGTTATACAAGTTGACTGGTTGATAGGTTTACAGGTCTGCAAGTCATACAGATATCATATTATATATGTTTAAAAGTCTGCAGGTTATACACGTCTACAGGTTGATAGGTTTACAGGTCTGCAAGTCATACAGATATCATTTTATGTATGTTTACAAGTCTGCAGGTCATACAAATATACAGGTCAACAGGTTAGCAGGTCATACAAATTATTTAAGTTTGCAGGTCATACGGGTCATACATATCTACAGGTCGATAGGTTAACAGGTCATACAGATTATAAAAGTTTGCAGGTCATACAGTTCAACAGGTCATGCAGGTCTATTATATATGTCTACAAGTCTGCAGGTTATAAGTCCACAGGTCATACATCTCTACAGGTCGACAGGTTTACAGGGCTATAGGTCATACAGATCCACAGGTTAACAGGTCATACAGGTCATATATGTTTTTAGGTCATACAGGTCTACAAGTCATACAGGTCTAGAAAGATCATACAGGTCCACAGGTCATTCAGGTCTACAGGTCAGATCGGACTACAGATCATACAAGTCATACAAGTCTATAGGTCAACAGATATCATACAGGTCTAAAGGTCTACAGGTCAACAGGTCATACAGTTCAGATAGGTAATATCGGTCTAAAGGTCATACAGAACTACAGGTCAACAGGTTTACAGGTCTACAGGTCATAAAGGTCTACAGATATAATTTCATATAAGTCTACAGGTCTGCTGGTCAAACAGGTCTAAAGGTCATACAGATCTACAGGATGACAGGTTAACAAGTCATACATGTCATCTGTGTCTGCAGGTCATACAGGTCATACAGGTCATACAGGTCTACAGGTCATACAGGTCAACAGTTTATACAAGTCATATAATATACACATACACATCTGCAGACAGGTTTACAAAAACAATATCATACAGGTCTACAGGTCTGCAGGTCATACAGATCTACAGAATGAAAGGCTGTATGAACTGTAGACCTGTAAACCTGTCAACCTGTAGACCTGCATGACCTGTAGACCTGTATGACCCGCAGACCTGTAGACCTGTATGATATGATTTCTGTAGACCTGTGAGAACTGCAGACTTTAGACTTATATGACCTGTAAACCTGTCGACTTGTAGACCAATATGAACTGTAGACATGTATGACATGCAGACCTGAGTGTTCATGACTGAGGCAGACACCGTACACAGCGATCGACATACGAACGTACACACGCACGCACGCACGCACACACACACACTTAGCAGCAACAAACAGCAGAGATAAAGGGACAAGAGATTCGCACAAGTGCAGGAAGAAGAGAGACAAAGCCACTCTGGTCTCATGACCTATATGATATGATATCTGTATGACCCGTAAAACTGTATGAGCTGCAGACTTGTAGACCTATATAAAATTATATCTGTAGATCTGTATGACTTATGGACCTATATGACTTGTGTGGCCTGTTCACCTGTAGACCTGTAGACCTGTAAACCTGTCGTCTCGTTGATTTGTATGACTTGTAGACCTGTATGAGCTGCAGACCTGTACACCAATGTGAACTGTAGACTTGTATGACCTGTATGACCTGTAGGATATCTGTAGACCTGTAGACCTGTATACCTGTCGATCTGCAGAACTGTATGACCTGTCGACCTGTTGACCTCTAAACCTGTCAACCTCTATGACCTGCAAACCTACGTGACCTATTTGAACTGTTAACCTGTCGATCTGTAGATCTTTATGACCTGTATGACCTGCATGAATTGGACACCTGTCAGCATGTAAATTTGTAAAACCCATATGACCTTGTAAATTGTTGACCTGTTGATCTGTATGACCTGTAAACTTAGATGACTTGTATTACCTGTTGACCTGTATGACCTGTTGACCTGTTGACCTGTATGACCTGTAGACTTGTAAAACTGTGGATGTGAAAATATGCATGAAATGTAGACCTGTATGACCTGCAGACCTGTAGATATATCTGACCTGTATAACCTGTTGACCTGTATGACCTGAAGACCTGTATAACCTGTATGATATTTGGAGAACTGTATGACCTGCAGACCTGTAGACACATACCACCTGTATAACCTGTAGACCTGAATGATCTGTAGACATGCAAGAAATGTCGACCTGTCTGACTTGTATGACCTGTAAACATGTCTACCTGTAGATCTGTATGACTTGTAGACTTGTATGACCTGCAGACCAATGTCAACTGTAGACCGATATGACCTGTATGACCTGCAGACCTATGTGACCTATTGACAGACCTATGACCTATTGACCTATTATTGACCTATGTAACCTGTCGATCTGCAGATCTGTATTACTTTGTTGTATGGTCTATGGACATGTAAACCTGTCAAACTGTAGATATGTATGACCTGTAGACCTATATGACCTGTGTGGCCTGTCGACCTGTAGATCTGTATGACTTGTGGACCTGTGTGACCTGCAGACCTTTATACCTATGTGAACTGTAGACCTGTATGACTTGTATAACCTGTTGGATATCTGTATACCTGTAAACCTGTCGACCTGTAGATTTGTAAGATCTGTATAACTGTATGACCTGCAGACCTGTAGACCTATATAACTTGCATGACCTGTTGACCTGTAAACCTCTAAACCTCTAAACCTGTCGACCTGTAGATCTGTATGACCTGTATGACCTGTATGACCTTTATGACCTATGTGACCTGATTAACCTGTTGATGTGACCTCCTCCTGTTGATATGACCTGATTAACCTGTTGATCTGTAGATCTGTATTACTGTATGACTTAGTTGTATGGCCTGTGGACATGTAAACCTGTCAAACTGTAGATATGTATGACCTGTAGACCTATATGACCTGTGTGGCCTGTCGACCTGTAGATCTGTATGACTTGTGGACCTGTGTGACCTGCAGACCTTTATACCTATGTGAACTGTAGACCTGTATGACTTGTATAACCTGTTGGATATCTGTATACCTGTAAACCTGTCGACCTGTAGATTTGTAAGATCTGTATAACTGTATGACCTGCAGACCTGTAGACCTATATAACTTGCATGACCTGTTGACCTGTAAACCTCTAAACCTCTAAACCTGTCGACCTGTAGATCTGTATGACCTGTATGACCTGTATGACCTTTATGACCTATGTGACCTGATTAACCTGTTGATGTGACCTCCTCCTGTTGATATGACCTGATTAACCTGTTGATCTGTAGATCTGTATTACTGTATGACTTAGTTGTATGGCCTGTGGACATGTAAACCTGTCAAACTGTAGATATGTATGACCTGTAGACCTATATGACCTGTGTGGCCTGTTGACCTGTATGACCCGTAAACCTGTCAACCTGTCAACCTGTTGATCTGTATGACTTGAGGTCTACAGGTCAACAGGTCATACAAGTTATATAAGTCTACAGGTCTGCAGGTCATACAGTTATACAGATCATACAGATCATACAGATCATACAGATCATACAGATCATACAGATCACACAGATCATACAGATCATACAGATCTCCAGGTCAACAGGTTTACAGGTCTACAAGTCATACAGGTCAACAGGCCACACAGGTTTACAGGTTCAGAGAGTATACAGCTAAGTAATACAGCTCTACAGATCTACAGATCGATAGGTTAAGAGTTCAAATAGGTCACATTTTTCTGCAGGTCATAGAGGTCATACAGATATACAGGTCATACAGATCTACAGGTCGACAGGGTTAGAGGTCTACAAGTCTACAGATATCCTACAGGTCATACAGTTTACATAGGTCTACAGGTCTGCAGGTCATACAGGTCTACAAGTCATACAGATCCACAGGTCGACAGGTTTACAGGTCGACAGGTCATACAAGGTTGACAGGTTTACTGGTGCACAGGTTATACAGCTAGACAGATATATTATCTAGGTCTACAAGTCCGTAGCTCATACGACTCTACGGGTCATACAGATATCATATCATATCATATATGTATATGATATGATATTTAGAGAGTTTACAGGTATACAGGTCATACAGATCTATAGGTTGACAGGTTAACAGGTCATATAGTTCATACAGATCTACAGGTCGACAGGTTTATAGGTCTACAGGTCATACATGTCATACAGATCTACAGGTCGACAGGTTTACAAGTCAACAGGTCATACAAGTCTACAGGTCATGCAGATCTAAAGGACGACAGGTTTACAGGTCATACAAGTCATGAAGGTCTACATTTCTTGCATGTCTACAGATCATTCAGGTCTACAGGTTATACAGGTGGTATGTGTCTACAGGTCATACAGGTCTACATTTCATGCATATTTTCACATCTACAGTTTTACAAGTCTACAGGTCATACAGGTCAACAGGTCATACAGGTCAACAGGTAATACAAGTCATCTAAGTTTACAGGTCATACAGATCAACAGGTCGACAATTTACAAGGTCATATGGGTTTTACAAATTTACATGTTGACAGGTTTAAAGGTCTCCAAATCATGCAGGTCATAAAGATCTACAGATCGACAGGTTAACAGTTCAAATAGGTCACATAGGTTTGCAGGTCATAGAGGTTGACAGGTTTAGAGGTCAACAGGTCGACAGGTCATACAGTTCTGCAGATCTACAGATCGACAGGTATACAGGTCTACAGGTCTACAGATATCCTACAGGTCATACAGGTCATACAAGTCTACAGTTCACATTGGTGTACAGGTCTGCAGCTCATACAGGGTCATACAGATATATAATATAAGTTTACAGGTCTACAGGTCGACAGGTTAACAGGTCATACAGGTCTACAGGTCATACATGTCATACAGTTCTGTTAACTACAAGTTAACAGGTCATACAAGTCATAGAGATCTACAGGTCGACAGGTTTACAGGTCTATTGGTCTACAGATACCCTACAGGTCATAGAGTTCTACAGTTCTGCTGGTCATACAGTTTTACATGTATGAACATGTCTGCAGGTCATATAAGTCTACAGATATCATACAGGTTTACAGGTCATCTACAGATACCTCACAGGTCATTCAGGTCTACAGATATCATAGAGGTCGACAGGTCAACTACAGATATCATATGGGTCTACAGGTCATACAAGTCATTCAAGTCAACAGATATCATACGGGTCCACAAGTCATACAAGTCATACAGGTCTACAGGTATACAAATAACATACATATCGTACAGGTCATACCGGTCTACAGCTCATTGGTCTATAGGTCTACAGGTCATACACGTCCACAGGTCTACAGGTCATCCATATTTTCAGTTTATAGAGACATACAAATGAAAGGTCTACATGTCACATACAGGTCTGGAGATATCATATAGGTCTACAGGTCAAGAGATCTGAGAGGTCTACAGGTCCTACATGTTTACTGATCATACAGATATACAGATATACAGATATAGGTGTGCAGGTCTGCAGGTCACATAGGTCTACAAGTCATACAGATCTACAGGCTGACAGGTCTACAGGTAATACAGGTCATACAGATTAACAGTTCAAATAGGTCACATAGGTCTGCAGGTCATAGAGGTCATTCAGTCCTACAGGTCATACAATATACAGGTCGACAGGTTTAGAGGTCTACAGGTCTGCAGTTAATACAGTTATACAGATCATACAGATCATACAGATCATACAGATATACAGATATTATTATTATTATTATATATAATAATAATAATAATGTAAATGTCGACACGTTTACAGGTCTACAGGTCATACAGATCTATAGGTCGACAGGTTAACAGGTCATACAGGTCATATAGTTCTACAGGACTTACAGGTCATACAGGTCGACAGGTTTACACGCATAACACATAACACTACAAGTTATGTAGTGTAGGTGGACCTGTGGACCTGTAAACCTGTTGACCTGTCTCATACAGTTCAGTAATACAGATCTGCAGATCAACAGGTTAACAGCTCCAATAGGTCACATAGGTCTGCCGGTCATAGAGATCATACATGTCTACAGATCATACAGATCGACAGGTCATACAAATATCATATTATATATGTCTACAAGTCTGCAGGCCATACAGATCATACAGATCTACACGTGGACAGTTTTACAAGTCATACAAATCTACAGGTCGACATGTTTACAGGTCTACAGGTCATAGTAAACAGGCCACACAAGTCATATAGGTGTATAGGTCATACAGATCCACAGATATCATATTATATAGATCTACAAGTCTGAAGCTCATACAGGTTTTCAGGTCATACAGATATCATATCATATAGGTCTACAGGTCTGCAGGTCATAAATGTCTACAGCTCATAATGGTCTACAAGTTGACAGGTTTACAGGTTTACAGGTCTACAAGTCATACAGGCACTACAACCTACACTACATAACTTGTAGTGTTATGTGTTATGCATGTAAACCTGTCGACCTGTAGATATGTATGACCTGTAGATCTGTAGAACTATATGACCTGTATGACCTGTCATATATATCTACAGGTCGAAAGGTTAACAGGTTATACATGTCAGAAAGGTCTGCAGGTCATACAGGTCATATAGGTCAACAGGTCACACAGATCTACAGGTCGACAAGTTTACAGGTCTACAGGTCATACAGCTCAACATGTTGACAGTATTACAGGTCTACAGGTCTTAAAGGTCTAGAGATATATCATTTTGGTCTGCATGTCTGCAGGTCATACAAGTCTACAGATCATATAAATCTACAGGTCGACAAGTTTACAGGTGTACAGGTCATACAAGCCATACAGATCTACAGGTTGGCAGGTTAAGAAGTCATACATGTCTTTTGCGTCTACAGGTCATGCAGGTCATACAGGTCAAAAGGTTTTCAGATCATACAAGTTATATTAGACTACAGGTCATACAGATCTACAGTTCGACAGTTTCATAGGTCTACAGGTCATACAGGTCTACAGATATCACATTATATATGTCTACAAGTCTGCAGTTCATACATGTCTACAGGTCATACAGATCTTCAGGTCGACAGGTCATATATGTTTGGAGGTCATACAGGTCTACAGGTCATACAGATGTACAGGTTGATTAGGTTTACAGGTCTACAAGTCATACAGGTCTACCGATATCATATCATATATAGGTCTACAGGTCTGCAGGTCATGGTCTGTATGGCCTATAGAGGCCATACAGATCTACAGGTTGACAAATTTACAAGTCTACAGGTCATACAAGTCATACAGATCTACAGGTAGACAGGTTAAAAGGTCATACAGGTCATATAGGACTGTAGGTCCTACAAGTCATAAAGGTCTAGGTAGACCTTTATGACTTGTAGGACCTGTAGACGATATATGTATATATGTATATCATACAGATCTACAGGTCACAGAGTTCTACAGGTCAGATACGACTGCAGTTCATACAAGTCATAAATGTCTACACATGACATACAAGTCGACAGGACATACAGGTCTACAGGTCATCTACAGATAACATACAGGTCATACAAATCTACAGATACACAAGTCTACAGGTCATACATTTCTAAAGATTTATCTTATCATATAGGTCTACATGTTATACAACTCCACAAGTCGACATATTTACAGGTCTACAGGTCATACAGATCATACAGATCTACAGTTCAACAGGTTAACAGGTCATACAGGTCATCTAGCTTCTCAGGTCATACAGGTCATGCAGGTTTACAGCTCACACAGATCAACAGGTGGCCAGGTTTACAGTACTACAGGTCAAAGGGTCATATAGGTCATACAGGTCTACATGTCACACAGATCTACAGGTCGATTGGTCTACAGGTCTGCAGGTCATACAAGTAATATAAGTTTACAGGTCTACACGTCATACAAGTCTAAAGGTCATACATGACTACAGGTCGACAGGTTTACAGGTCTACAGTTTTTACAGGTCATACAGATCTACAAGTCGATCTACTTGACTTTTGGATCTCTATGACCTGTATGATTTGTATGACCTGTATGACCTGTTAACTTGTCGACCTGTAAAACTATGACCTGTATGACATGTAGCCCTATAAACCTGTCTGACCTGCAGATCTTTATAGCCTATATGACCTGTTAACTTGTCGACCTGTAGATCTGTATGACCTGTAGACATGTTAACCTGTCGACATGTAGACCTGTATGACTTGCAGACCCCTAGACCAAAAATGATATGATAACCGTAGACCTTTATGAACTGTAGACCTATATAACGTGTATTAACTGTTGACCTGTAAGCCTGTCAACCTGTAGATGTTTATGACTAGTTATGACTGCAGACCTGTAGACCTATGTTAATTGTAGACCTGTATGAACTTTAGGATATCTGTAGACATATAGACCTGTAAACCTGTCGACCTGTAGAACTGTATGACCTGCAGACCTATATAATTTGTATGAACTGTTGACCTGTAGATCTGTATGACCTGTAGACTTATATGACCTGTATGACCAGTAGACCTGTAAACCTGTCGACGTGTATATGTGAATGAAATGTAGACCTGTATGACCTGCAGACCTGTAGACCAATCGACCTGTAGATCTGTGTGACATGTAGACCTGTATGACCTATATGACCCTTTGAACTGTAGTACTGTAAACGTGGCCACCTGTTGATCTGTGTGAGCTGTAAACCTGCATGACCTGAATGACCTGAGAAACTAGATGACCTGTATGACCTGTTAACCTGTTGAACTGTAGATCTGTATGATCTGTATGACCTGTAGACCTGTAAATATGTCGACTTGTGGAGTTGTATAACATGTAGACCTATATGATAAGATAAATCTTTAGAAATGTATGACCTGTAGACTTGTGTATCTGTAGACTTGTATGATATACATATATCATACAGGTAGACCTTTATGACTTGTAGGACCTACAGTCCTATATGACCTGTATGACCTTTTAAACTGTCTACCTGTAGATCTGTATGACTTGTATGACCTGTAGACTTGTAAATTTGTCAACCTGTAGATCTGTATGGCCTCTATAGGCCATACAGACCTGTATGACCTGCAGACCTGTAGACCTATATATGATATGATATCGGTAGACCTGTATGACTTGTAGACCTATAAACCTAATCAACCTGTACATCTGTATGACCTGTAGACCTGTATGACCTCCAAACATATATGACCTGTATGTTACCTGTCGACCTGAAGATCTGTATGACCTGTCGACGTGTAGATCTGTATGACCTGTAGACATGTATGACCTGCAGACTTGTAGACATATATAATGTGATATCTGTAGACCTGTATGACCTGTAGACCTGTGAACCTGTCGAACTGTAGATCTGTATGACCTGTAGACATGTATGACCTGCAAACCTATATAATCTGTATGACCTGTTAACCTGACCTGACCTGTAGATCTGTGTGACCTTTAGACCTTTATGACCTGTATGACCTGTTAACCTGTCGACATGTAGATCTGTGTGACCTTTAGACCTATGTGACCTGTATGACCTGCAAACCTGTATGACCTGTATACATATATATCTGTATAGCTCTATGATCTGTAAACATGGATGACCTGTAGACCTGTGGACGTGTATGACCTTTAGATTTATAGACCGAAATGAGCTGTAGACTTGTATGACCTGTATGACGTGTTTGATATATGTATACCTGTATGACATGTATGACTTGTAGATCTGTATGATATCTGTTGATGACCTGTTGACTTCTTTTATATCTGTAGACCTGAATGACCTGTATGAATGACCTGTATGGTATCTTTAGATGACCTGAAGACCTGTATCATATTTGTAGACCTGTATGACCCGTTGACCTGCATATCTAGAGACCTGTATTACCTGTTTGGTATCTGAAGATGACCTGTAAACCTGTATGATATCTGTAGACTTATATGACCTATATACCTGTATGATATCTGTAGACCTGTATGAATTGTAATACCTGTAGTCATATATGACCTGTAGACCTGTAGATCTGCATGACCTGTAGACCTGTAGATATGTGTGACCTGTTGATCTGTATTACCTGAAGACCTATATGACCCATGTGATCTCTTGACCTGTAGACATGTAAACCTGTCGACCTATATATCTGTTGGACCTTTAGACCTGTATGACCTGATGACCTATATGACCATGTGATCTCTTGACCTGTAGACATGTAAACCTTTCGAGCTATATATCTGTTGGACCTGTAGATCTGTATGACCTGGACGTACGTGGACTTAGCGTATTACGTCACTTCCTGCTTGCGCCTGTTGCACTCTGTCGCTGTGTAGACTCTCTCAATCCTCTCTCTAGTTTTCTGTTAACTTAATCGCTTTAAGCACCACTACACACTAAGCGTAATATATTACTAAACGTATTAAATTACGCCTAGTTTTTATCACATAGGCCTATGAAAGAACCTGTTAACCCGTAATAGTTGTAATACTTGTACTTGCCATACTAGCATACCAGCTATGGCTGCTCTCTCTCTTTCCGCCTCTCCTTCCACTTCTCCCTCCCTCTCGTGCTCAGTGTGTCTGATGTTTAGTTACTCCTCTGCCTCCTTTAATGATAATGGTTCATGTAACAAGTGTAGTTTATTTGCAGTCCTGGAGGCGAGGCTCAGTATGCTAGAGTCCCGGCTCCGCACCATGGAAGCTAGTCCATTAGCTATAGTAGCTTCTCAGACCCCCTTAGCCGGTACGGAGCCACCTAGCCTAGCTGCCGCTAGCAGTTCCCCCGCAGCTCCCGAGCAGCCGGGAAGCCAGTCCTGCTGGGTGACAGCACGAGGTCAACGGAAACATAGACCTAAAAAGCCCGTGTCTCACCACCAACCCCTCCACGTCTCCAACCGATTTTCCCCATTCAGCGACACACCCGCTGAGGACGAAACTCAACATGTTGGCTCTGTTCTTTAATAACATTTGAATTTACCTTGACAAATTATACTTTACTTGGGAAAAAGTCCTACTACAGTAGATGTTTATCTGATATTGCTGTCTCTAGATTTAAAGAGCTCATTCCAGCAGAGCTTGCTGCCACACCTAGTAGCATTACAATGGGCAGCTATGCTGATCTTACTCCCTTGCAGGTAGATTATCTTGTAGATAGCACTGCAGCAGCACTCCTTGGGACGCTCGATGCCGTAGCCCCTCTGAAAAAGAAGGTTATCAACCACAAGAGAATAGCTCCCTGGTACAGCCTGAACCTGCGCACCTTGAAGCAGAAGACCAGACGGCTGGAAAGGAAAATACATTCCAGCCAGCGTGAGGAAGACCGTCAAGCTTGGAAGGATAGTTTATTATTATATAAAAAAGAACTTCGTAAAACCAGAAGCACGTATTATTCATCTTTAATGGAAAAGAATAAAAACAACCCCAGGTTCCTTTTCAGCACTGTAGCCAGGCTGACCAAGAACCATAGTGCTGTTGAGCCATGCATCCCTCCGACTCTCAACAGCAATGAATTCCTAAATTTCTTTACTGAAAAGATTGTGAATATTAGAGCAAGGATTGCCAATGATGAACCACAGACTTTAGTGCCTATAGAAGCATCTCCCAGACTTAATGCATACCTTGAAAGCTTCACCCCCATTGACCTGTCAGACTTAACTTCCGCTATTACCTCCTCTAAATCAGCCACATGTCTACTTGATCTCCAACGATCTTCTTATAGCTTCTGATAGAGATCTGGTCTCTATACTGGTACTTCTGGACCTCAGTGCTGCATTTGACACCATTGACCACAGCATTCTGCTGCAGAGAATAGAACATGAAATCGGGATTAAAGGCTCTGCCCTAAAATGGTTAAAATCATACTTATCCGATAGGTTTCAGTTTGTTAGTGTTAACAATGACAATTCAGAGTACAGCAGCGTTACGTATGGCGTACCACAGGGCTCAGTTTTAGGGCCAATTCTTTTCATTCTTTACATACTTCCATTAGGCGATATAATCCGGAAACACTCAATCGACTTCCACTGTTACGCAGATGATACCCAGCTCTACGTATCGATGGAACCAGATGATAAAAGCCGCCTCACCAATCTGCAAGACTGCCTAAAAGACATCAAATCCTGGATGTCCACTAACTTCCTTCAACTAAACTCAGATAAAACAGAGGTCATTGTGTTTGGACCTAAACATCTCAGGGACACCTTCTCTTTGCAGATTGCTTATCTAGATGGCATCACCCTGAACTCTAGTATGACCGCAAGGAACCTTGGAGTAATATTTGACCAAGACCTTTCATTCAGCTCACACATTAAACATGTGACTAGGACTGCCTTTTTTCACCTGCGCAGCATAGCCAAAATTAGGAATATCCTCTCTCAGAGTGATGCTGAGAAACTTGTCCATGCATTTATCACCTCTAGGCTGGACTACTGTAACTCTCTGTTGTCAGGATGTCCAAAAAACTCTCTAAAGAGTCTGCAGTTAGTCCAGAACGCTGCAGCAAGGATATTGACAGGAGTTAGTAAAAGAGAACACATCTCTCCCACTTTAGCTTCTCTCCATTGGCTTCCTGTAGGATATCGAGTCGACTTCAAAATCCTTCTGCTGACTTATAAAGCCCTTAATGACAAAGCTCCATCTTATTTGAAAGACCTCCTAGTCCCTTATTATCCTTCCAGAGCACTTCGCTCCCAGAATGCAGGTCTGTTAGTGACTCCCTGTATCTTTAAAAACAGACTGGGAGGTAGAGCCTTCAGTTATCGGGCTCCTTTACTATGGAACCAACTCTCTCCATGGGTCAGAGAGGCAGACACTCTTACTACATTTAAGACTAGGCTTAAAACCTTCCTCTATGACAGAGCGTTTAGTTAGGGCCGGTTCAGGTAGGTCTGAACCATTTTTATGCTGCTATAGGCTTAGAATGCTGGGGGACACATCAGGTTACATGGAGCTCTCTCCTCTCCTCTCCCACACTTTAAATTATCATTTTCACTATCTACTGCACCTTGTTGTTTGGCCTTGGTGTCTGGCTCTCTCTCTATTTGTGTTTCCACAGATCCACCGAAGCTCCATCTATCTCCACCAACCGCCCCCTGCATCACCCCCTTCCCCTTTTACCCCTGCTGTTAAACCGACCTGCTCTTCGCTCCCAGGAACCGGTCTACCACCCATTACCCCCATTAAGCTGCCTGACTCTCCCTGCCTTCCCTCCCACCAGAAACTGCCTTCATTAGCTCCATCTGTGCATATTCTGTATTGTTACCTGTTTTCTTGTCTGTATACAACATCTATTGCACGTCTGCCCGTCCTGGGTGAGGGATCCCTCCTCTGTTGCTCACCATGAGGTTTCTCTTTTTTTTTCCTGTTAAAAGGGTTTTGTTTTGAGTTTTTCCTCAGCCAATGTGAGGGTCTAAGGGCAGAGGATGTTGTTATGATGCTATGTAAAGCCCTTTGAGACAAACTGTTTGTAAAAATGGGCTATACAAATAAAATTGCCTTGCCTTGCCTGCAGACCTGTATGACATGCAGACCTGTAGACCTGTTGACTCGTAGATCTGTGTGACATGTCGACCTGTAGACCTGTAAACTGTTCGACCTGTATATATGAATGAAATGTAGACCAGTATGACCTACAGACCTATGGACATATTTGACATGTATAACCTGTTGACCTGTATGATATCTGGAGACCTGTATGACCTGCAGACCTGTAAACATATACGACCTGTTTAACCTGTAGACCTGCATGATCTGTAGACATGCAAGAAATGTAGACTTGTATGACCAATTGACCTGTAGAGTTGTAAACCTGTTGACCTGTATGACCTGTATGACCTGTAGACGTGTAATCCTGTTGACCTGTAGATCTGTATGACCTGTATGACCTGTTAACCTGTTGACCTGTAGAATTGTAAAACATGTATGACCTGTAGACATATAAACTTATAGACCTGTAGATCTTTATGACCTATATGACCTAGAGACCTGTAGACTTATATGATATGATATCTGTATGACCCGTAGACTTGTATGAGCTCCAGACATGTAGACCTAAATAATATTATATCTGTAGAGCTGTATGACCTTTGGAGATGTAAACCTGTCAACCTGTAGATCTGTATGACCTGTAGCCTTCTATGACCTGTGTGGCCTGTTGACATGTATGACCTGTAGACCTGTAGGATATCTGTAGACCTGTAGACCTGTAAGCCTGTCGACCTGTAGATCTATGTGACCTGTAGAACTGTATGACCTGCAGACCTGTAGACCTATATAACCTGTATGACCTGTATGACCTGTAGACCTGTAAACCTGTTGACCTGTAGAACTGTATGACAAACATGACCTGTAGCTCTATAAACCTGTTGACCTGTAGATCTGTACATCCTGTATGACCTGTTAACCTGTCGACCTCTAGATCTGTATGACCTGTATAACCTATAGACCTATATAACCTGTCAACGTGTAGGTCTGTATGACCTGTAGATTTGTGTTACCTGTAGACCTTGAGACCCCTATGATATGATATCTTTAGACTTGTATGACCTGCAGACTCATATGACCTGTATATCCTGTTGACCTGTATGCCCTTTAGACCTGTATGATCTTTCGACCTGTTTGACCTGTAGACCTATATGTGCTGTAAACATGTATGACCTGTTGACCTGTATAACCTATTATGCAGGTTATACCCTCTATAACCTGTAGGACATCTGTAGATCTGTGTGGCCTGTAGACCTGTAGATATGTATGACCTGAAGACCTGTATCACTTGTATGACCTGGAAAGCTGTTCAACTATTAATATGTATGACTTATAGACCTTTATGACCTGCAGAACTGTAGACTTTTATGAAACGATATCTGTAGACCTGTATGACCTGTAGACCTGTAAACCTGTAGATCTATATGACCTTTAGACTTATATGAACTATCTAACCTTTATGATCTCTTGACCTGTATGACCTGTATGACATGCAGACCTTTTTGACTTGTATGACCTTAACCTGTCAACCTGTAGATCTGTATGACCTGTATGACCTGTAGACCTGTATGACCCGCAGACCTGTAGACTTGAATGATTTGATTTCTGTAGACCTGTGAGACCTGCAGACCCATAGACTTATATGATCTGTATGGCCTGTATGACTTGTAGACCTGTAAACTTGTAAACCTACAGCTGTAGACATTTATGACCTGCAGACCTGTAGACCTACATGATATGATATCTGTATGACCTGTAGACTTGTATTACCTGTGTGACCTGTATGAACTGTTAGACCTGTAAACCTGTCGACCTGTAGATCTGTAAGACATGTATGACCTGTTAACCTGTCGACCTGTAGAACTGTAAGACATGTATGACCTGTAGACCTAAAAACCTGTCGACCTGTAGATCTTTATGACCTGTGTGACCTGTTAACCTGTCGACCTTTAGATCTGTATGACCTGTATGACCTGTAGACATGTATGAGCTTCAGACCGGTAGATCTATATAATATGATATCTGTAGAGCTGTATGACCTGTGGACATGGAAAACTGTCAACCTGTAGATCTGTATGACCTGTAGCCCTATAAGACCTGTGTGGCCTGTTGACATGTATGACCTGTAGACCTGTAGGATATCTGTAGACCTGTAGATCTTTATGACCTGTAGACCTGTAGACGTCTAAACCTGTCGACCTGTATGATTTATATAACTTGTATGACCTGTTGACCTGTAGACATCTAAACCTGTCGACCTGTAGATCTGTATGACCTGTATGACCTGTAGACCTGTAAACCTGTCGACTTGTAGATCTGTATGACCTATCTGATTTGTATGACCTGTTTACCTGTATGACCTGTAAATTTATATGAGCTGTAAACATGTACGACTTGTAGACCTATATAATATGATATCTGTAGAGCTGTATAACCTGTGCACCTATAAACCCGTCGACCTGTAGATCTGTATGACCTTGATCTGTAGACCTGTTATGATATGATTTTTGTAAACCTGTCTGACCTGCAGACGTGTATGTGTAAATTATATAACCTGTATAAACTGTTGACCTGTATGACCTGTAGACCTGTATGATATGTAGACCTGTATGACCTGTAATCTTATATGAGCTGTAAACATGTATGACTTGTAGACCTTTATAATATGACATCTGTAGAGCTGTATAACCTGTGCACCTATAAACCTGTCAATCTGTAGATCTGTATTACCTGTAGCCTGATATGACCTGTTTGGCCTGTATGACCTGTAGACCTGTAGATCTGTAGATCTGTGAGAATTGTAGACCTGTGTGACCTATAGACATGTATACCTATGTGAATGGTATACCTGTATGACCTGTAGGATATCTGTAGACCTGTAGACCTGTAGACCTGTAAACATGTCGACCTGTAGAGCTGTATGATCTGTATAACTGTATGACCTGCAGACCTGTAGACCTGAATGGTGCAGACCGATGTGACCTATTTGAACTGTCGATCTATCGATCTGTATGACCTGTATTACCTGTAGACCTGTAAACTTGTCAACCTGTAGATCTGTATGACTTTGTAGATCTATATGACCTGCAGACCTGCAGACCTATATCTGTATATATGTATGATCAGAAAACATGTATGACCAGTTGATCTCTCAGATCTCTTGACCTGCAGAAATGTAAATCTTTCAACATGTAGATTTGTATGACCAGTAGAACTGCATGACCTGTATGACCTGAGAACCTATATGACCTGTATGACCTGTTAACCTGTCGACCTGTAGATCTGTATGACCTGTATGACCTGTAGACCTGTATGATATGTAGACCTGTATGACCTGTAATCTTATATGAGCTGTAAACATGTATGACTTGTAGACCTATATAATATGACATCTGTAGAGCTGTATAACCTGTGCACCTATAAACCTGTCAATCTGTAGATCTGTATTACCTGTAGCCCGATATGACCTGTATGACCTGTATGACCTGTATGACCTGTAAACGTGTCGACCCATAGATCTGTATGACTTGTAGACTTATATGACCTGCAGACGTGTAGACCTATATAACCTGTATAACCCATTGACATATGACGTATGACCTGTAGACCAGTATGACTTTTATGACCTGTAAAGCTGTTGACCTATAAATATGTATGACCTGTAGACCTTTATGACCTGCGGAATTGTAGACTTTTTTGAAATTATATCTGGAGACCTCTATGACCTGTAGACCTGTAAACCTGTAGATCTATATAACCTTTAGACCTATATGAACTATCTTACCTTTATGACCTGTTGACCTGTATGACCTGTAGACTTGTGTGACCTGTAGACCTAGAGACCCATATGATATGATATCTGTAGACTTGCATGACCTGTATGACCTGCAAACGCAAAAGATATGTATGACTTCTTAACATGTCGACCTGTAGGTCTGTATGACCTGTATGATATGTACGCCTTGTCGACCTGTAGATTTATATGACCTGTAGACTTGTATGACCTGCAGACCTGTAGACCAAAATGTTATATCTATAGACCTTTATGACCTGTAAGGCAAGGCAAGGCAAGGCAAGGCAAGGCAATTTTGTTTGTATAACAGCTGGTCTCAAAGGGCTTTACATAGCATCATAACAACATCCTCTGCCCTTAGACCCTCACATCGATTGAGGAAAAACTCAAAACAAAAAACCCTTTTAACAGGGGAAAAAAAGGAGAAACCTCATAGTGAGCAACAGAGGAGGGATCCCTCACCCAGGACGGGCAGACGTGCAATAGATGTTGTATACAGACAAGAAAACAGGTAACAATACAGAATATACACAGCATGGAAATGGTGTGCAGGAGTTAATGAAGGCAGTTTTTGGTGGGAGGGAAGGCAGGGAGAGTCAGTCAGCTTAATGGGGGTAATGGGTGGTAGACTGGTTCCTGGGAGGGAAGGGCAGGTCAGTTTAACAGCGGGCGGTTGGTGGAGAGAGATGGAGCTTCGGTGGATCTGTGGAAACACAAATAGAGAGAGAGCGAGACACCAAGGCCAAACTTCAAGGTGATAGCAGATAATGAAAATGATCATTTAAAGTGTGGGAGAAGAGAGGAGAGGAGAGGAGAGGAGAGGAGAGGAGAGGAGAGGAGAGAGCTCTATGTAACCTGATGTATCCCCCAGCAGTCTAAACCTATAGCAGCATAAAAATGGTTCAGAGCTACCTGAACCGGCCCTAACTAAATGCTCTGTCGTAGAGGAAGGTTTTAAGTCTAGTCTTAAATGTAGTGAGAGTGTCTGCCTCTCTGACCCACGGAGAGAGTTGGTTCCACAGTAAAGGAGCCCAATAACTGAAGGCTCTACTTCCCAGTCTGTTTTTAAAGATACTGGGAGTCACTAACAGACCTGCATGCTGGGAGCGAAGTGCTCTGGAAGGATAATAAGAGACTATGAGGTCTTTCAAATAGGATGGAGCTTTTTCATTAAGAGCTTTTTAAGTCAGCAGAAGGATTTTGAAGTCTACTCGATATCCTACAGGAAGCCAATGGAGCGAAGCTAAAGTGGGAGAGATGTGTTCTCTTTTACTAACTCCTGTCAATATCCTTGCTGCAGCGTTCTGGACTAACTGCAGACTCTTTAGAGAGTTTTTCGGACATCCTGACAACAGAGAGTTACAGTAGCCCATCCTAGAGGTGATAAATGCATGGACAAGTTTCTCAGCATCATGAGAAAGAATATTCCTAATTTTGGCTATGCTGCGCAGGTGAAAAAAGGCAGTCCTAGTCACATGTTTTATGTGTGAGCTGAATGAAAGGTCTTGGTCAAATATTACACCAAGGTTCCTTGCGGTCATACTTGAGTTCAGATTAGATTAGATTAGTAATCTGCAAAGAAAAGGTGTCCCTGAGATGTTTAGGTCCAAACACAATGACCTCTGTTTTGTCTGACCTGACCAGACCTGTAAACATATCGACATGCTGAGCTGTATAACCTGTAGACCTGTAAACCTGTCGACCTGTAGATCTGTGTGACCTGTTGACCGGTATGACCTGCAGACCTTTTTGACTTGTATGACCTGTTAACCTGTCAACCTGTAGATCTGTATGACCTGTAGACCTGTATGACCTGCAGACTTGTAGACTTGAATGATTTGATTTCTGTAGACCTGTGAGACCTGCAGACCTGTCGACTTATATGACAAGTATGACCTGTATGACTTGTAGACCTGTATAAATTGTAGACCTGTATGACATCTGGAGACCTGTGTGACCTGCAGACCTGTAGACATATACTACCTGTATAACCTGTAGACCTGCATGAGACATACAAGAAATTTAGACCTGTCTGACTTGTATGACCTGTAAACCTGTAGTCATTTAGATCTGCATGACCTTTAGACTTGTATGACCTGTTGACCTGTAGACTTGTTATCCTGCCAACCTGTAGCTCTGTATGGCCTGTATGACATGTTCACCTTGTCGACCTGTAGATTTATATGACCTGTAGACTTGTATGACCTGCAGACCTGTAGACCAAAATGTTATATCTATAGACCTTTATGACCTGTAGACCTGTCAACCTGTCGACATGTTAAGCTGTATGACCTGTGGACCTGTAAACCTGTTGACCAATAGATCTGTGTGACCTGTTGACCGGTATGACCTGCAGACCTTTTTGACTTGTATGACCTGTTAACCTGTCAACCTGTAGATCTGTATGACCTGTAGACCTGTATGACCCGCAGACCTGTAGACTTGAATGATTTGATTTCTGTAGACCTGTGAGACCTGCAGACCCATCGACTTATATGACCTGTATGACCTGTAGATTTATATGACATGTATGGCCTGTATGACTTGTAGACCTGTAAACCTTTAAACCTGTCGACTTGTAGACCAATATGAGCTGTAGACATTTATGACCTGCAGACCTGTAGACCTATATAATATGATATCTGTGGATCTGCATGACCTATACACCTATATGACTTGTGTGGCCTGTTTACTTGTATGACCTGTAGACCTGTAAACCTGTCGACCTGTAGATTTGTATGACTTCATCCTTACTAATCTTTGCTACTTCCTGGTCCACCACAGTCACCTCTTCTGCTCTTCGTTCTCTCTCATTTTCCTCATTCATCAACTCTTCGAAGTACTCATTCCATTTTCCCATCACACTACTGGCATCAGTCAATACGTTTCCATCTCTATCCTTGATCACCCTAACCGCCTGCACGTCCTTCCCATCTCTGTCACCATTGAAATGGTGTGCAGGAGCTAATGAAGGCAGTTTTTAGTGGGAGGGAAGGCAAGGAGAGTCAGGCAGCCTAATGGGAGTAATGGGTGGCTGACTGGTTCCTGAGAGGAAGGGCAGGTTGGTTTAACAACAGGGGTAAACCTGCAGACTTATATCACTTGTATGACCTGTTAACCTGTCGACTTGATCTGTATGACATGTATGAACTGTAGACTTGTAAACCTTTCAACATGTAGATCTGTGTGACCTGCAGACCTGTAGAACTGTATGATATGGTATTTGTAAACCTGTCTGACCTGCAGACCTATATGACATGAATGACCCGTATGACTTGTAGACCGTTTAACCTGTAGACCTACATGTATGTAATGTGCAGACATGTATGACTTTTAGGACCTGTAGTCATATCTGACCTATAGACCTGTGTGACATGTAGACCTGTATGAATATATGTAGACCTGTAGGACCTATAATACCAATATGACATGTCTGACCTTTTAATCTGTCTACCTGTAGATCTGTATGGCTTGTAGACCTATAAACCCTCTCGACCTGTACATCTGTATGACCTGTTAACCTGTTGACCTGAAGATCTGTATGACCTGTCGACTTGTAAACCTATCGACGTGAAGATCTGTATGACCTGTAAACCTGTCAAACTGTAGAGTTGTATGACCTGTAGACTTGTATGACCTGCATACCTGTAGACATGTATATCTGTAGACTTGTATGACCTGCAGACCTGTGAACCTGTCGACCTGTAGATCTGTGTGACCTTTAGACCTGTATGACCTGCAAACCTGTATGACCTGTTAACCTGTTGACCTGTAGATATATATGACTTGTATGACCTGTAGACCTGTATATCTCCAGACCTGCATGAATATATGACATGTAGACATATATATTTGTATAGCTCTATGATCTGTAAACATGGATGACCTGTAGACCTGTATGACCTGTATCACCTATAGAACTGTATGTATAGACCTGTATGATATCTGGAACCTTGTATGGTTGTATGACCTGTAGGCTTACATATTTGTTGACTTGAATGACTTGTATGACCTGTAGAGCTGTATGGTATCTGTGGATGACCTGTAGACCTGTATGATACACTGTAGACCTGTATGAATTGTATGACTTGTGGTCTTATATGACCTGTAGACCTGTAGATCTGCATGACTTGTAGACCCGTTGAACTGTAGATCTGTGTGACCTGTTGACCTGTATGACCTGTAGACCTATAAACCTATATGACCTGTATGAACTGTAGACCTGTAAATCTGTATGAACTTTAGACAAGTATGACCTGTTAACCTGTCGACCTGTAGCTCTGTATGACCTGTAGACTTGTATGACCTGTAGACCTGTCGACTCGTAGATTTGTGTGACCTGTATGACCTGAAAACCTATATGACCTGTTTACCTGTTGAACTGTAGATCTGTATGACCTTGATGAACTTCAGACTTGTGTCACCTGCAGACTTGTAGACATATATGATATATCTGAATGATCTGTAGACATGTACACCTGTCAACCTGTACATCTGTATGAATTGTATGACCTGTAGACCTGTAAACCTTTCGACCCGTGGAGCTGTATGACCTGTAGACCTGTAAACCTGTCGACCTTTAGAGATGTATGACCTGTAGACTTGTATGACCTGCAGACTTGTAGACATACATGATATCTGTATGACTTGCAGACCTGTAAACCTGTAAACATGTCGACCTGTAGACGTGTATGAACGGCAGACCTGTGGACATATTTGATATGATATCTGTAGACTTGTATGACCCGTAGACCTGTAAACTCTTTCGACCTGTAGATCTGTATGACCTGTAGACTTGTATGACCTGCAGACTTGTAGACATACATGATATCTGTATGACCTGTAGACCTGTAAACCTGTCAACTTGTAGATCTGTATGACTTGTAGACCTACAGAGATATGACTTGTGTGACTTGTAGACCTGTAAACCTGTCGACTTGTAGATCTGTATGACTTGTAGACCGACAGAGATATATGACTTGTATGACTTGTAGACTTATATGAGCTGTAGACATATATGACCTGCAGACTTGTATGTCCTGTGTGACCTGTAGGATATCTGTAAACCTATTTGACCCATAGACCTGGATGACTTGTATAACTTGTATCCCTGTATGACTGTATGGCCTGTAGACTTATATCTGTAGACCTGTATGACTTGTATGACCTGAAGACATATAGACACATATGGCTTGTATCACCTGTTGACCTGAAGACTTGAAAACATGTCGACCTGTATGGCCTGTAGACATGTAAACCTGTCAACCTGTAGATCTGTAAGACATGTATGACCTGTTCACCTGTCGACATGTAGAACTTTATGACCTAAAAATCTATATGACCTGTATGAACTGTAGACCTGCAGATCTGTATGAACTTTAGACCTGTATGACCTGCAGACCTATGGACATATCTGACCTGTATAACCTGTTGACCTGTAGATATGTATGATTTGTAGAACCGGATGACCTCGAGACCTGTAGACCTCTAAAGCTGTCAACATGTAGATTTGTATGACTTGCATGACCTCTCAACCTGTCAACCTGTAGATCTTTATGACGTGTATGACATGAATAGCTGTAAATCTGCTGAGCTGTAGATTTGCATGACCTGTTGACCTGTAGACATCTAAACCTGTAAACCTGTAGACCTATATGACCTGTAGACCTACATGATATGATATCTGTATGACCCGTAAACCTGTATGAGCTGCAGACTTGTAGATCTACATAATATGATATCCTTAGATCTATTTGACCAATGGACCTATTTGACTTGTGTGGCCTGTTGACTTGTATGACCTGTAGACCTGTAAACCTGTCGACCTGTGGATTTGTATGACTTGTAGACCTGTATGACCTTCAGACCTGTAGACCTATGTGAACTGTAGACCTGTATGACCCATATGACCTGTAGGATATCTGTAGACCTGTAAACCGGTAAACCTTTCGACCTGTAGATCAGTATGAACTGTTGAACTGTATGACCTGCAGACCTGTAGACCTATGTAACTTGTATTACCTGTTGACCTGTAGACCTCTAAACCTGTGGACCTGTAGATCTGAATGACCTTTAGATCCGTATGACCTCTATGACCTGCAGAAAAATGTGACCTATTTGAACTCTTAACCTGTTGATCTGTCAATCTGTATTACTGTATTACTTAGCTGTGTGACCTGTGGACCTGTAAACCCGACAACATGTAGATATGTATGACCTGTATGACTTGTATGACCTCTATGACCTGTAGACCTGTAGACCTGTAGACCTGTAGACCTGTAAACCTGTCAACCTGTAGATCTGTATGATCTGTAGAACTGTATGACCTGCAGACCTGTAGACCTATGTTAACTGTAGACCTATAGACCTGTAAACCCTCAGACCTGTAGAACTGTATGACCTGCAGACCTGTAGACCTATATAACTTGTATGAACTGTTGACTTGTAAACCTGTCGACCTGTAGATCTGTATGACCTGTAGACTTATATGACTTGTATGACCTGTAGACCTGTAAACCTGTTGACGTGTATATGTGAATGAAATGTAGACCTGTATGACCTGTAGACATATCTGACCTGTATAACCTGTTGACCTGTATGACTTGTACACCTGTGTAATCTGTAGACCTGTATGATATCTGGAGACCTGTATGACCTGCAGACCTGTAGACATATACCAACTGTATAACCTGTAGACCTGCGTGATCTGTAGACGTGGATGTCAGAAATGTAGACCTGTCTGACTTGTCATCCTTTAGATCTGCATGACCTGTAGACTTGTTTGACCTGTGTGACCAATCGACCTATAAACCTATATTATAGATTTGTATTCGCTGTAGACCCGTATGAGCTGCAGACTTGTAGGCATATACAATATGATATCTGTAGAGCTGTTTAACCTGTGCATCTATGAACCTGTCAACCTGTAGATCTGTATGACCTGTAGCCCTATATGACCTGTATGACCTGTTAAGCTGTTGACCTGTAGATATGTATGACCTGTAGACCTGTAAACCTGTTGACCTGTAGAGCTGTATGACCTGTAGACTTGTATGACCTGCATACCTGTAGACATATATGATATATCTGTAGACCTATTTGAACTGTAGACCTGTAAACCTGTCGACATATATGACTTGTATGACCTGTAGACCAGTATATCATCTCTAGACCTGTATGAATATATTACATGTAGACCTATATATCTGTATATCTCTATGATCTGTAAACATGGATGACCTGTGGACGTGTATGACCTGTAGATTTATAGACTTAAATGAGCTGTAGACCTGTATGACCTGTATGACTTGTGGACCCATATGATATCTGGAGCCTTGTATGATTGTATGACCTGTAGACCTATACATCTGTTGACAGTTATATAGGTAGACAGTTTAAAAGGTCATACACGTCATATAGGTCTGTAGGTCCTACAAGTCATACAGGTCTACATATATCATACAGGTCTACATGTCACACAGGTCTACAGTTCAGATACGACTACAGGTCATACAAGTCATACATTTCTGCACATGACATACATGTCGACAGGTCATACAGGTCTACAGGTCATCTACAGATAACATACAGGTCATACAAGTCTACAGATACACAAGTCTACAGGTCATACATTTCTAAAGATATATCATATCATATCATATACGTCTACAGGTTATACAACTCCACTATCACGACTCCGGAACAAAGGACTCAGATGCGTGACTCAGTAGGTTCCAAAAACAGCCATATTTATTAATCCAAGATACACAGTCACGCAGGCTGTGATCAAAACATCAGGAAATCAAAAGTAGGCAAGGGCAACGACATGCCAATAACGTTTAGGGTCAAATCTCTTAAACCGGAAACTCACTAAGACGCTGGAACTCTATATACTCAAAGGGAGGGGAGATATTGAGACGTAGGTGAAACCCATGAGGGGAGGAGCAGGTAATCAAACAGACGGGAAACACAAGAGGGTAGGAAGTGGGTGATCTGGAAAGAGACAAGAGGTGAGTCTATTAAAAAAAAACAGGAACTGACACAAGAAATGGACAGACATAACTTAACTGTAGGAACTGGTTGTGACATCCACAGGTCGACAGATTTACAGGTCTACAAATATCCCAAAGGTCATATAGGTCATACAAATCTACAGTTCGACAGGTTTACAGGTCTACAGGTCATACAGATCTACATGTTGACAGGTTTATAGGTGCACAGGTTAAACAGTTCTACAGATTACATATATATATATATATATATATATATATATATATATATATGTATATATTTAGATCAACAAGTCAACAGTTCTATAGGTCTACAGGTCAACAGGTCATACAAGTCTACAGGTCATTCAGATCTACAGGTCAACAGGTTAACAAGTCTACAGGTCAAAAGGTCATACAAGTCTACAGGTCATGCAGATATAAAGGACGACAGGTTTACAGGTCATACAAATCAGACAGGTCTACATTTCTTTCATGTCTACAGATAATGCAGGTATACAGGTTATACAGGTCATATATGTCTACAGGTCTGCAGGTCATACAGGTCTCCAGATATCATACAGGTCTACAGATTATACAGGTCTACAGGTCATACAGGTCAACAGGCCACACAGATCATATTGGTCCATAGGTCATACAGATCTATAGATGTCATATTATATAGGTCTACAAGTCTGCAGTTCATACAGGTTTACGGATCATACAGATATATCATAGGTCAACAGGTCATACATGTCTACAGCTCATATTGGTCTACAAGTCGTCAGGTTTACAGGTATGCAGATCATACAGGCCATATAGGTCATATAATTCTACAAGTCTGCAGGTTTACAGAAATCATGTCATACAAGTCTACAGGTTTCTGGGTCATACAGGTCTACAAGTCATATATATCTACAGGTCGAAAGGTTAACAGGTTATATAAGTCAGAAAGGTCTGCAGGTCATATAGGTCAACAGCTCACAGCGGCCCCGCCGTTGTGCAGCCAGCATTAGTCATTGGCGACTCCATCCTCCGGAACGTGAGGTTAGAGACTCCAGCGACCATTAAGTGCATCCCAGGGACCAGAGCGGGCGACGTTGAGGCTAACCTGAAGCTGCTGACAAAAAGTAAACGTAAATACAGTTTAAATACAATAATGAATAATGAATAATTAAATACACCCGACTTCGCCAGTCGGAGTTATCTAGAGTTAATGTGGCGGTGTGTAACCACGCAAAAACAATGTCGGACTGTAATTTTCTCTGGCATGCTGCCCAATTTAACGAGTGACGACATTTTTAGCCGTACACGGTCATTCCATCGCTGGATGTCTAGGTGGTGCTCAACAAACAACATGGCTTATATCGACAACTGGATCTCCTTCTGGGGAAAGCCTGGTCTGTTTAGGAGGGATGGCGTCCACCCTACTTTGGGTGGTGCATCCCTCTTATCTAGAAACAGCACATTCTGTTAGCCATCCTAACCCCTGACAAGCACCCGGAGTTCAGACCAGCAGGCAGAGCCGCAGTCTTACACGCCCCTCTGCTGGTGCCTTGGTGCTGTCATTCGTGGAGTCATTCATAGCAATTTAGTAAAAATCAAAACCACTGCTCCAGCAAACCAACCCAATAAAACTATTAAACGTGGTTTGCTAATTATTCAATCTCTCCCTTCCAAGTCTCTCCTAGTGAATGATTTAATTACAAATCACCAAATTGATCTATTAACCCTCACTGAAACCTGGTTGCAGCAGGATGAATATGTTAGTTTAAATGAATCTACCCCTCCTGGTTACATTAACCACCATGTGCCACGTGTCACTGGTAGAGGAGGAGTGGCTGCAGTTTATCTGTCAAATCTGCTTATTAACCCTTGTCCTAATGTTTCATATGATTCATTTGAAAGCCTTACTGTCAGCTTCTCTCACCCTGACTGCAAAGCAGAGAAACCACTCTTACTTGCTGTTGTGTACCGTCCCCCCACACCTTATTCTAAGTTCTTAGAATAATTCCCAGACTTTCTGTCAAACTTAGCAATGAAAACAGACAAAGTCATTATAGTAGGTGACTTCAACATTCATGTGGACTTTGATGATGATTGTCTGGCTATTGCATTCAAGCATTCTCTTAGATTCAATTGGCTTCTCTCAGAGGGAAAATAAACCAACTCACTCCTTTAATCATGTCTTATGACTTAGTACAAACCTGGGATGGGATAGAAGCTGAGCACATTACAGTTTTCCCTCAAAACCCTGTCCTGTCTGACCATTCTTTAATAACATTTGAATTTACTTTACAAATTATGCTTTACTTGGGAAAAAGTCCCACTACAGTAGATGTTTATCTGATATTGCTGTCTCTAGATTTAAAGAGCTCATTCCAGCAGAGCTTGCCACCACACCTAGTAACATTATAATGGGCAGCTATGCTGATTTTACTCCCTTGCAGGTAGATTATCTTGTACATAGCACTGCAGCAGCACTCCTTGAGATGCTCAATGTCTTAGCCCCTCTGAAAAAGAAGGTTATCACCCACAAGAGAATAGCTCCCTGGTTCAGCCTGAACCTGCACACTTTGAAGCAGAAGACCCAAAAAAAAATCCCATTCCAGCCAATGTGCGGAAGACCGTCAAGCCTGGAAGGATAGTTTATTAATATATAAAAAAGAACAGAAGCACATACTATTCATCTTAAGTGGTAAAGAATAAAAACAACCCCAGGTTCCTTTTCAGCACTGTAGCCAGGCTGACCAAGAACCGTAGTGCTGTTGAGCCATGCATCCCTCCGACTGTCAGCAGCAATGATTTCCTAACTTTCTTTACTGAAAAGATTGTAAATATTAGAGCAAGGATTGCCAATGATAGACCACAGATTGTAATGCTTATAGAAGCATCTCCCAGACTCGATGCATACCTTGACAGCTTCTCCCCCATTGACCTGTCAGACTTAACTTCTGCTATTACCTCTTCTAAATCAGGCACATGTCTACTTGATCCAGTCTCAACAAGACTGCTCAAGAATGTCTTCCCCTTAGTTAACACCTCTATACTGAACAAGATCAATCTTTCCTTGGTCACAGGTTATGTGCCACAGGCCTTTAAGGTGGCAGTTATTAATCCCTTACTTAAAAAGCCTTCTCTAGACCCAGGTGTGTTAGCAAATTATAGGCCCAAATCCAACCTTCCCTATATCTCCAAGATCCTTGAGAAGGTGGTTCTAAAGCAGCTACATGAGCACCTGCACAGTAATGAACTGTTTGAAGCTTTCCAATCTGGATTCAGTGAACACCATAGCACTGAAACAGCACTGGTAAAAGTCTCTAACGATCTTCTTATAGCTTTTGATAGAGTTCTTGTCTCTGTACTTGTACTTCTGGACCTCAGTGCTGCATTTGACACTATTGACTAATTTCAGACTAATTGATTAAATTCAGAGAAAACAGACGTCATTGTGTTTGGACCTAAACATCTCAGGGACACTTTTTCTTCGCAGATTGATAATCTAGATGGCATCACCCTGAATTCAAGTATGACTGCAAGGAACCTTGGAGTAATATTTGACCAGGACCTTTCATTCAGCTCACATATAAAACACATGACTAGGACTGCCTTTTTTCACCTGCGCAGCATAGCCAAAATTAGGAATATCCTCTCTCAGAGTGATGCTGAGAAACTGAGAAACCTCTAGGCTGGACTACTGTAACTCTCTGTTGTCAGGATGTCCGAAAAACTCTCTAAAGAGTCTGCAGTTAGTCCAGAACGCTGCAGCGAGGATATTGACAGGAGTTAGTAAAAGAGAACACATCTCTCCCACTTTAGCTTCGCTCCATTGGCTCCCTGTAGGATATCGAGTAGACTTCAAAATCCTTCTGCTGACTTACAAAGCCCTTAATGACAAAGCTCCATCCTATTTGAAAGACCTCATAGTCTCTTATTATCCTTCCAGAGCACTTCGCTCCCAGAATGTAGGTCTGTTAGTGACTCCCAGTATCTTCAAAAACAGACTGGGAGGTAGAGCCTTCAGTTATCGGGCTCCTTTACTGTGGAACCAACTCTCTCCATGGGTCAGAGAAGCAGACACTCTCACTACATTTAAGACCAGGCTTAAAACCTTCCTCTACAACATTTTTATAGCTATGCTGCTTAGACTGCTGAGGGACACATCAGGTTACATGGAGCTCTCTCCTCTCCCACACTTTAAATTATCATTTTCATTATCTGCTGCACCTTGTAGTTTGGCCTTGGTGTCTTGCTCTCTCTCTATTTGTGTTTCCACAGATCCACTGAAGCTCCATCTCTCTCTCCACCAACTGCCCCCTGCATCACCCCCTCCCCCCTTTTCCCCTGCTGATAAACCAACCTGCCCTCCCTTCCCAGGAACCAGTCTACCACCCATTACTCCTATTAAGCTGCCCAACTCTCCCTGCCTTCCCTCCCACTAAAAACTGCCTTTGTCAGCTCCTGCACACCATTTCCATGCCGTGCAAATTCTGTATTGTAACCTGTTTTCTTGTCTGTATACAACATCTATTGCATGTCTGCCATCCTGGGTGAGGGATCCCTCCTCTGTTGCTCACCATGAGGTTTCTCTTTTTTTCCCTGTTAAAAGGGTTTTTTGTTTTGAGTTTTTCCTTAGTCGATGTGAGAGTCTAAGGGCAGAGGATGTTGTTATGATGCTATGCAAAGCCCTTTGAGACAAACTGTTTGGAAAAATGGGCTATACAAATAAAATTCCCTTGCCTTGACTTGCCTCTGTTGCTCACCATGAGGTTTCTCTTTTTTTCCCCGGTTAAAAGCGTTTTTTGTTTTGAGTTTTTCCTCAGTCGATGTGAGGGTCCATCTCTCTCCACCAACTGCCCCCTGCCTCACCCCCTTCCCCTTTTTCCCCTGCTTTTAAACCGATCTGCCCTCCCTTCCCAGGAACCAGTGTACCACCCATTACTCCCATTAAGCTTCCCAACTCTCCCTGCCTTCCCTCCCACCAAAAACTGCCTTCAACAGCTCCTGCACACCATTTCCATGCTGTGCATATTCTATATTGTAACCTGTTTTCTTGTCTGTATACATCTATTACACGTCTGCCCGTCCTGGGTGAGGGATCCCTCCTCTTTTGCTCACCATGAGGTTTCTCTTTTTTTTCCCTGTTAAAAGGGTTTTTTGTTTTGAGTTTTTCCTCAGTCAATGTGAGGGTCTAAGGGCAGAGGATGTTGTTATGATGCTATGTAAAGCCCTTTGAGATAAAATTTTTGTAAAAATGGGCTTTACAGATAAATTTGCCTTCCCTTGCCTTGCCTACAGGTCATTCAGATCTACAGGTCGACAGGTTTAGAGGTCTTCAGGTTAATACAAGTTATATAGGTCTACAGGTCATAAAGGTCTACAGATATCATATCGTTTTGGTCCATGGGTCTGCAGGTCATATAGGTCATATAAGCTATACCGATCTACATGTCAGACAGGTTTATAGGGCTACATGTCATACAGGTCATACACTTCTACAGGTCGACAGGTCGACAGGTTAACAGGTCATACAGGTCATACAGATCTACAGGTCGACAGGTTTACATGTCTACAGGTCATACAGGTCATAGAGATCCAAAAGTCAAGTAGATCGACTTGTAGATCTGTATGACCTGTATGAACTGTAGACCTGTAAACCTGTCAACCTGTATTCATGTATGACCTTTAGACCTGTATGACCTGTAGACCTCTTAACCTGTTGACTTGTAGATCTGTATGACCTGTAGTCTAATATAACTTGTATGACCTGAAAACCTGTTGACCAGTAGACCTGTATGACCTGCATGACCTGGAGATGCAAAAGACATGTATGACTTCTTAACCTGCCAACCTGTAGATCTGTATGGCCTGTATGACCTGTACACCTTTATAGGTGTACAGGTGTGGACCTATCGACTTGTAGATTTATATGACCTGTAAACTTGTATGACCTGCAGACCTGCAGACCTGTAGACCTGTCGACCAAAATGATATATCTGTAGGTTATACAGGTTTATGACCTGTAGACCTTTCTGACTTGTATAACTTGTTAACCTTTCGACCTGTAGATATATATCACTTGTAGACCTGTATGACCCACAAACCTGTAGACTTGTATGACATGATTTCTGTAAACCTGTGAGACCTGCAGTCCTGTAGAATTATATTACTTGTATGGCTTGTGTGGCTTGTATGGCCTGCAGACCTGTAGACCTATATGATATGATATCTGTATGATCCGCAAACTTGTATGAGCTGAAGACTTGTAGACCTATATAATATGATATCTGTAGATCTGTATGACCTATATGATCTGTGTGGTCTGTTGACCTGTATGACCTGTAGACCTGTAAACCTGTTGACGTCTATATATGAATGAAATGTAGACCTGTATGACCTGCAGACCTGTAGACATATCTGACCTGTATGACCTGTAGACCTGCATGATCTGTAGACATGCAAGAAATGTAGACCTGTCTGACTTGTAAGACCTGTAAACCTGTCGTCCTTTATATCTGTAAGCCATGTATGACCATTTAACCTGTCGACCTGTAGAACTTTATGACATGTATGACCTGTGGATCTATAAAACTGTTGACCTGTAGATCTGTATGACCTGTAAACCTAGACTTGTAAACCTATGTGATATGATATATTTATGAGCCATAGACCTGTATGTGCTGCAGACTTGTAATATGATATCTGTAGAGCTGTGCACCTATAAACCTGTCAACCTGTAGATCTGTATGATCTGTAGCCCTATATGACCTGTGTGGCCTGTTGACCTGCATGACCAGTAGACCTGTAGATCTGTATGAATTGTAGACCTGTGTGACCTGCAGACCTTTATACCTATATGACCTGTAGATATCCTAGACCTGTAGACCTGTCAACTTTTTGAGCTCTGTGATCTGTATAAGTGTATGACCTGTAGACCTGTAGACCTCTATGACCTGCATACCTATGTGACATATTTGAACTGTTAACCAGTCGATCTATCGATCTGTATGATCTGTATTACCTGTATTACCTGTATTACCTGTAGACCTGTAAACTTGTCAACCTGTATGACTTGTAGACCTATATGACCTGCAGACCTGCAGACTGTATATCTGTATATCTGTATGATCAGAAAGCATGTATGACCAGTAGACCTCTCAGATCTCTTGACCTGTAG
>CM076668.1:66697-79165 GCA_038496675.1 Rachycentron canadum | reverse complement strand
CACACACACACACACACACACACACACACACACACACACACACACACACTGATCTGCTGAGAACAGCCTGTTGTGTTTGAGTGTGGTCAGACAGTTGAACCTTCATGTCTCACACTCTCATGTGCAACCTGAATGATTTTACTGATTTTTGATGATCCACTAGTCCATTGATCCGCTGCTACACCAGCACAATAACAATGATGTCAACAGCTACAACCAGCATCAAAAAGCCCCAGTGAGCAAAAAAGTGCTGAGTGCAGGTTTGGACTAAATAATTTGGAAAGCACAACAAACAATGAGGAAACGCCTCATGCCTTCAGGGCAGCATCGGACTGATACTGTAGTACAGGCCCCAGTTTTTGACATGTTAACACATTTGTATGCAGATATACACAACTGTATTCAGACATAACTCACAGTGACTCCTTCTGCTTCACAGTAGATCTGAAGAGGACTGAGGCCTTCTGGGAAATGGAGTTGTTGGAAGTTAATGGCAGGTGAGCGTCGTTCCCTCTCCTGATCAGTAAACAGTGTGTGTGTCAATATGACAGTTTACATTTTGTTGTTGTTTATGTTTGTCTAATTGTTTTGCTTTGTTGTGTTCTGTTTACATTTGTTGGTGTTGATGTTGCTGCTGTTTATGTTTCTTTGAATGTGTTCATTTGTTAATGTTTACTAATTTGCTGTTTATGTTGTCTGTGTGTCTAACTGTTTTAACTTGTTGTTGTTGTTTGTGTGTCTGACCAATTGTTTACCTCAAGCTCTAAGATCCTGAACTCCAGCAGCTCATTCTGATCTTTGACATCCTGGATGTCATTTTTCAGTCGCAGTTCTTCTCCCTCCATTTGCCTGAGCTGAACAACAGACACACAACATGCTCTTCAGTTCAGACGCTGAAATGATCCTGAGCCTCAACCAACTAAAGGGAAATAGGACCATTCCCATCAACTTCAATACATTGTGTCTTATTTTTTCCATGTTTCAGGTCTGTGTTCAGTGTCAAACAGGAATAACCTTCACCTTCTCCAACAGCTCCTGATTCCTCCGATACAACATCTGCTTCTCCTCCACCCACTTCACATCCTGAGAGAGAGAGAGAGACAGGCAGATAGAGAGAGAGAGAGAGAGAGAGAGAGAGAGAGAAAGGGAGGCAGAAAGAGAGAGGGACAGAGACAGGTAGAGAGAGACAGGCAGATCGAGAGAGAGACAGAGAGAGGCACAGAGAGAGAGAGACATAGAGTGGGAGGCAGAAAGAGAGAGAGACAGAGACAGGCAAAATGAGACAGGCAGAGAGAGAGAGAGAGAGAGAGAGAGACAGAGACAGGCAGAGAGAGAGTGTCTGTATGTCTGTGTCTGAGTGTCTGTCTGTGTCTGTAGGTGTGTCTGTGTGTGTGTGTGTGTGTACCAGTCCCTGTTGTGTCAGAGCTGACTCCAGGTCAGAAACTCTGGTCTCGTATCGACTGATCTCCATCAGCAGTTGTTCTCTGGTCTGAAACACAGGGAATTCAACTATGAACAAATCATCAACTGTCTCTGCCTTATTTCATCACTGGAAACACAGCCTTGTCTGGTACTGCCTGGCTCAGCAGTTCAGTCACCTTGATCTCCTTCTCAGCGTCGTAGTTTCCTCCGCTGGTCTCTGTCAGCAGAGCGTAAGCTCGCTGCAGTGCCTGGTACTCCTGAGTCAGCTGACGGTAACGAAGCTCCGCCTCCTCACGCACACACACCTGGAACACACAGGATCAGAGAACCAGTCTGACGAGTCAGACCAGACAGAGAACTAGTCAGACCAGTCAGAGAATTGGTCACACAAGTCAGGCCAATGTTACCTCCTCCTCAGTATCAGGAGTTCTGTCAGTGTGAAAAGACAGAGATGATCCATCAGAGTCGACTGAAGCTTCTTCATCATAACCATAGAAGGTTTCTATAACCTGGACACACACACACACACGCACACGTACACACACACACACACACACACACACATACAGACATGTTTTGATTATGGTAAAGTGTGTGTTCAGATGGTGAAGTGTGTGTCTAGATGGTGAAGTGTGTCTGTTCTCACCCTGCAGGCTCTGAAGGTTCGTTTCCTCCTCACTGACTCCTGACGTCTGTATCTCAGTAACATGTCTCTCTCCTGCAGGAGAGACACACAGCATGAACAACAACACAACAGCATGAACATTGCTACAATATGAACAACAAAACAACATGATCAACAATATGAACGAATATGAACAACCCTAACAGCAGTTAAGCAGTAATAACTGTAGTACTACTAGTAATAACTGTAGTACTAGCAGTGGTAACGGTATTACTGGCAGTAATAACTGTAGTACTACTCAGTACTTACAATCACAGTCTTCACATATCCGGCTGTCTCCAGAGCCTGAAACACAGAGTGAGTTCTCATTTAGCCCTACACTGTATGACAGTTGGGTAACCCTGTAATACAGTTGTGGTACACTGTACTACAGTAATGTGGTAACTGTGGTAGTAGTAGTACTAATAGTAGTAGTAATAATGATAGTAGTAGTAGTAGTAGTAATAGTGGTAGTAGTCGTAGTAGTAGTAGTGGTAGTAGTAAGAGTGGGAGAAGTAATAGTAGTGGTAATAGTCATAGTAATAGTGGTAGTAGTAGTAGTGATAGTAGTAATAGTGGTAGTAGTAGTAGTGATAGTTATAGTAGTAATAATAGTAGTAATGGTAATAGTCATAGTAGTAGTACTAATAATAGTAGTAGTAATAGAGGTAGTAGTCATAGTAGTAGTCATAGTGGTCGTAGTAATAGTGGTAGTATTAACAGTGGTAGTAGTAGTAGTAATGGTAGTAATACTAGTAGTAGTAGTAATAGTGGTAGTAGTCATAGTAGTTGTACCTTGGATAGGTCGTCAATGATGTGCTGTTGCTCCAGGACCTGTAACCGTAGAAACTCCATCTCTCTCTCCTCCTGGCTGTAACCATGGTAACTGGTGGAGTGACTGCGGTCCAGGTCATTTAATGAACTTGGTCTCCTCTGTGGATGACAACCAGATACCTGTTACCATGGCAATGCTGGTAACCCATGGTGACCACTTTAGGAAGGTGACGTGTAGTTTTCTGGTTGTAGTTCTCTTTCAGTCAGAGGAAGTAGATACAGCACTGCTCTGCTAAGCTAAGATAGGCTCGCTAGAGTTTAGCTTCTTCATGATGATTCCATATTTAGCTCCTGCTTGAGTTTTTTCAGGTTCTTGTTTCTGTTTGTCAGACAGAGAACAATAAACCTACACAGCCTCTATTCCTGAAATTGACCACTGTTTAGCCTGAGAGGTAATTTAACTGGACCCAATCTGGAGCAACTGGTCCCAGCCTTACTACTGGTTTGAGTAAGACAAAACCAGCACTCAGTTTATGTTTGTTGACGTGTCGCGAGATTCAGGGGTTACCATAGTTACCATCTCCAGGTTCTCCTGGGTGACAAAGCGAAGCTTGTTGTCAAGACGACGCAGAGCAAGAGCGAGCTCCTCGTTTTTCCTGCTCAGACGTTTGTTTTTGTCCAGTAGAGGAAGAAACTGACTTTCCGCCTCTCGTAGACGCTTCAGCTACACACGAGGAAGAGAGAGAGAGAGAGAGAGAGAGAGAGAGAGAAATAATAGAAAATCTAAATAATAAAAACACATATAAACACAGAAAATACAGAGAATAAAGAAAATACAGAAAGTTAAATTGTGTTCTGTATATTGTGTGTATTACCAGTTCATTGCGTTCTTCAGAGAGCAGAGCGTTTCGATCCTCCAGCTTCCTGACGATAGCACTGAGCTCAGCAATTTTTAATTGAAACCTTCTCGTGTCCCGATCCTCCTGGGACTTCACACACATGCACACACACACACACATGCACACAAACACACCGTCCAGTGTTATTTCATTATTGCAGTTACAGTCTGCTTCAGGAAGATGAGCTGAAGCCACATTTTACAGGGATCAAACATTCACCCTCTGAAAATGCAGCTGAGCCTCATGGGTATTGTAGGATTTAGACACAAACCAAGGGTGAATAACCTGACACTGCAGGATGTTTTTCATTGGTCCACTTCACAGGACAGATTAAACAAACACACTCACCAGTTGGAATACTGTGGACTTGGGGTACACCTGTTTGATGGAGGTTTGAGTGTTTGGGTGATGGGTGTGTTTGACGATGTCATGATGACTGAAGGACGTGGGGTCATGATGAACTCCAGGTAAAAGCCATGACATGAAGTTTTTATATCATGCAGCATGAGCAGAAAGAGGCGGGGCTTACAATATGAGGAGTAGTGTTAGGGGCAGAGCTAGACGCGTGGCCTGGGTGGTTTAGTCCCGCCCTCTGTGCATCTCTCAGGGCTGCGATTTGCTGCTCAGCTGCCTGAGTCTGCAGCTGGAGGCGGTGAGCGTGTCCAGCCTGCAGCCCCAGAGCTTTGTCCAAAACACTCACAGCTCTGTCCTTTAGTTTTATCTCATCCATCTGCACACAGACAGGTGAGAGACAGACAGGGAGACAGACAGGTTAGAGATGGGTTAAACAGATAGACATGTCAAGACGAAGGCAGGGAGCTGGGTTAGTCTGTCAGACGGGATGAGAAATGTCCTGAACACAAAGTGACTCAGGTGAACATGAAGCTTTAGTGCAGGTTTCTACCTGTTTTCACACGAGCAGAGACATAAGTCTGGTCTGGTCAGAATCAAGTGTCTCCGCTCCTGAATCACAGGCTCCTCCCACCATCACTATATCCATGTGATCAGAGCCTAGACCAGGGACCAGGTCCATTCCGAACCACTAAACTGAGCATCACACTTCGGGTTGGCGTTCTCTTAACCTACAGACTTGTTTCAGCCTCGTCTCCCTACCACAACCTGAATGAATCACAAAGCACACACAGTCAAGAGGGGGCAGCAAAGAGCCAGGTCTACGAGATCCTGTCCTCAGTAAAACACAATGAAACATGTCCTCAGCCACTGAAACGTGTCCTCAGTCAAACACAATCAAACCTGTCTTCAGTCAAACACAATGAAAAATATCCTCAGTCAAACACAATCAAACATGTCCTCAGACAAACACACTGAAAAATGTCCTCAGTTAAACACACTAAAACATGTCTTCAGTCACTGAAACATGTCCTTAGTCAAACATAATGAAAAATATCCTCAGTCAAACACAATGAAACATGTCCTCAGACAAACACACTGAAAAATGTCCTCAGTCACTGAAACATGTCCTCGGTCACTGAAACATATCCTTAGGCAAACACACTGAAACGTGTTCTCAGTTAAATACACTAAAACATCTCCACAGTCAAACACAATGAAACATGTCCTCAGTCAATGAAAAATGTCCTCAGTCAAACACACTAAAACATGTCCTTAGTCAAACACACTAAAACATGTCTACAGTCACTGAAACATGTCCTTAGTCAAACACACTAAAACATGTCTACAGTCACTGAAACATGTCCTCAGTCAAACACAATGAAACATGTCCTCAGTCACTGAAACATGTCCTCAGTCAAACACAATGAAACATGTCCTCAGTCACTGAAACATGTCCTCAGTCACTGAAACATGTCCCCAGTCAAACACAATGAAACATGTCCTCAGTCAAACACACTGAAAAATGTCCTCAGTCAAACACAATTAAACATGTCCTTAGTCAAACACAATGAAATATGTCCTCAGTTACTGAAACATGTCCTCAGTCAAACACACTGAAACATGTCCTCAGTTAAATACACTAAAACATGTCCTCAGTCAACACAATGAAACATGTCCTCAATCACTGAAAAATGTCCTCAGTCAACACAATTAAACATGTCCTTAGTCAAACACAATTAAACGTGTCCTTAGTCAAACCTAATGAAATATGTCCTCAGTTAAATACATTAAAACATGTAATAGTTGAGACACAAGAGAACCCCAAGTGCAAGAGAGAGCTGGCCTCCCAGGAAGACTAGTGCCTGTATTCGAGAAATCTCTCCTGAGGCAATGGGTCGAGTGGCTGTCCTGGACACCTTTTTGTCAAAGTCTTTATCCCACATGTCATTGATGGTGCAGCCTGCTCCTCTCATTAGCAGAGCACCTGTACCAAAAAACACAACGAAACATGTCCTCAGTCACTGAAACATGTCCTTAGTCAAACACAATTAAACGTGTCCTCAGTCAAACACAATGAAATATGTCCTCGGTCACTGAAATATGTCCTCAGTCAAATACACTAAAACATGTCCCCAGTCAAAAACAATGAAACGTGTCTTCAGTCACTAAAACATGTCCTCAGTCACTGAAACATGTCCTCAGTCAAACCCTTTGTGTGGCAGCAACGATCAGTCCATAATCAGCAGCTGCTGTTGTGTTATTTTTCTAATGTGCTGAAGTGAGTCTTTGTTCAGTCTGAACACACAGTGCGTTGTGTTTTGTTTGTACCAGTCTGTGTTTGACTCAGTGTCTTCTCATTGCCTTGTCCCAGTCTCTCAGGGTCAGTGCTTCAGACATTCAACTGTTCTCACATTGATGCAGCTCCAACAGCTTCATACTGTCTGTGTGTCACCTGTAGGAGCACTCCTGGTGAAGGAAAACAGATTTGGCCTTCAAGAATGTGTGATGTCTTGCTCATGAGTTTAAAATGAAGAAAATCACAGGAAACATAATGTTACACAAAGCTATGACCTGCCCATTAAACCTTCAGCATAGTTCCACCTTTGTAATGCACTGTTATCATAGTTAATAACGTTACTATCATTGTAGTCAATAGCATTACTGTTATTGTAGTTAATAACATTGGTGTTATGGTAGTTAATAACATTGCTGTCATGGTAGTTAATAACGCAGCTGTTATTGTAGTTAGTAATGTTGCTGTCATTGTAGTTGACAACAAAGCTGTTATCGTAAGTAATAACAAAACTGTTATTGAAGTTAATATCATTGGTCTTATTGTAGTTAATAATTGAACTGTTATACTTAATAAAGAAGCTGTTATCATAGTTATTAACATTGCAGTTATCATAGTTAATAATGTTACTGTTACGCTGTTAAACCAGATGTGTTAGTGGTTGTGAATGTGTTGTTGTGTTTGTATGACTCGTGTCTCATACCAATCGGCGAATCTCCCTCTCACAGTCTCTTTTGGTTCTGTTCAGCTCCTCCTGGTGTTGATGATGAGCTGATCTCAGTTCAGCAGCTCGGGCCTGGCAGGCCTGCTGAGCCAATGTCAGAGCCTCCTCCGTGTATCTCTTTACCCCTCGGAGCTCCTGAACCTCCTGCTGGAGGCGACATCGTTCTGCCTCCCAGCTCCTTCTGGCCTCATCTGCCTCTGCCAGCAGAGTGCTCCTCACCTGAGGAACAGACAGAGACTTTTAGGTGAGGCTGAGCAGGAGTTAGTCAGATGTGGGACCAAGATCAATCCACATCAGTCTTACAATGCAAAGATCATGGAGGGGTAATAGGACTTGGACAAAGTTTATTGTCTCGTGGGAGGCACTGAGGGAGTCAGGGGCCCTGTGGATGGACTGAGAAGCCCTCAGTCTGTGTATAATCAGAGTGAGTCTACTGTCAACAGGGAGTCAGACTGATTGTCAATGGGTGCTGGACTCCACCTCCAGACTCCACCTCTGGACTCCACTGAGGCTCTTACTGTTTCTGTGGGTTTCATCAAGAGGATTTGGTTCTGGGGGTTAAGGGTCAGGGGTTAAGTAGTTAGGGTTTATAGATTAAGGAGTTAAAGTTTAGGGGTTGAGAAGTTAGAGGTTAGGGGTTGCGAGTTAATCCGTTTAAGGGTTTGCAGCTCCGCTGTGAGGTTCAGGTGCGGGTGAGGTCACCAGGTAATTGTTGCAGGCAGTCCAGTCCTGTGGACACCATATTGGGCTGAGGTGTTCCAGAAGGAGCTGATCCTGTGCAGCTCTGAATTCATCTGATCTCTGGTTTAATCCTCAATGGTCAATGGTCTTGGTCTCTGGGTAGTGACTGATAGTTCAGATTCCTTCACAGAGGGTCTGGACCCTTAGAGATACAGGAGGAGATGATTCAACATCTGATCAGGATCCTCCTGGACTCCCTGTGGAGGAGGACTCTCTAAGGCAGACCAGGACTACTGGAGGGGTGATGTACCCCTGGGAGCATTAGAGGACCCGAGGGACATCAGGAGGTGAGGCTGGTACTTTACCTGGACCTGGATGAACTGCAGAACATCAAAGGAGAGATTACAAAGGGGGGAGGAGGACAGAGGAAAAGCAGGTAGATGTGCAGACAGACAGGTGGACCAGATGTGGACCAGGTGTGGAAAAGGTGTAGATCAGGCGTATAGCAGGTGTGGATCAGATGTAGATCAGGTGTAAATCAGGTGTAGATTAGGTGAGGATCAGGTGTAGATCAGGTGTGGACCAGATGTAGATGAGGTGTGGACCAAGTGTAGATCAGGTGTAGATCAGGTATGGACCAGATGTAAATGAGGTGTGGATCAGGTTTAGATGAGGTGTGGACCAAGTGTAGATCAGGTGTAGATCAGGTGTGGACCAGGCTTAGATGAGGTGTGGACCAAGTGTAGATCAGGTGAGGATAAGGTGTAGATCAGGTCTGGACCAGGTGTAGATCAGGTGTGGACCAGGTTGAGATGAGGTGTGGACCAAGTGTGGATCAGGTGTAGATCAGGCGAAGATCAGGTGTGGACCAGGTTTAGATGAGGTGTGGACCAAGTGTAGATGAGGTGTGGACCAGGTGTGGATCAGGCGTAAATGAGGTGTAGATAATATGCGGATCAGGTGATCACCTTGTCTGTGGATCCATCCCTCAGCGTTAGCACCAGTCCGTTCAGACGTTGAATCTCTCCATCTTTGATCTTGATGACCCTCATCAGCTCCATCTCGTGTTGCCGTAGTAACGTCTCTCTGGTAACTGCCAGCTCCTTCTGCTTTTCTTCATGGAGTTTGGTCTTCAGTTCTGTCACGGCAACGGTTGCCCGGTGGTGCTCTGCCTTCAGCTCCTGACTCTTCTCTCTTTCCAGACGACTCACCTGAGGACGCACAGTGGTCAGAGCAGGACAGACACTCCTGCAGCAATCTGGGAACTGTAATCCCCCTTACCTTGTTCTTCTCATGTTGTAGTTCTATTTGGATATCTGTCAGTTTAGCTCTCAGTTCCTCATTGGCTGCTTGAAGGGTTGCCATGGCATCAGGTCGTTCCCCTTTCCCACGCCCCCCAGTACCTCGCTTTGACATCACCACGTCCCCCTGCAGGCTCCACCCCACCCAACGAACTGCCTGTCAATCTAAAATGTGACTACATCTGCACCAAAACACACACACACACACAAACACTCAAAGTGATTTCTGAAGTTAAAAGTACATAAACATGAATAGTGGGTGTGTCCTAAACTAGAGGCTTTGTTGTGATTTGTCACAGGTTTTATCTTGAATTAGTACACAGTACTACGATAGAACAGTACTGCAATAATAGAAAGTATTATGGTAAAGCACAGCATTACAGTAGTACACAGTACTACAGTAGATATGGGCCCCCAAAACCGCCATTTTTAGTTAAAAACTGTCAAACTGTTACACAGCAGCAGTACTGTAGTACAGTAGTACTGCTTGTACCTGTAGTATCAGTAGCAGCATTACTAGTAGTAACACTGGTACTTGTATTTGTGTTTGATGTAAGACAGGTGAACCAACACACTGCACAGCATGAATACATGGCTGTTACCATGGTAACACCATCAATTCCTCTGTCATCATTACTGCACACATATTTAAACACACACAGGCCTAACTGAACACACACACACACACACAATAAGATAAATCACTCACCGTCCAATAGGAAACCTCTGAAACTGCATTGCTGTGTGTGTGTGTGTGTGTGTCTGTGTATCTGTGTGTGTGTGTGTGTCAGAAGGTTAGCTTCCTCTCAACAACATGCTAAGATCAGCTAGCTTCACTGTAGCACCCTGTGTGTCTCACTGATTACTGCGTGTGTGTCTATGTGTGGATGTGTGTGTGCTGCCATCATCTACCTCCCCCCACCTGTCTGTTAGTGTGTGTGTCAGCCTCTGGTAGCAGTTAGCTTCTTCCAATGTGTGTTTGTGAGTCGGTGCTGTTAGCATCTCTGCAGCCTCTGCTGCCGTCGCCTCCTCCTCCTCCTCCTCCTCTTCCTCCCAGCATCCCTCAGTGTGATGATGAGCTGAACCAGCAGAGCTCTGTCTCCCTCTGCTGGATGTTCACCTTCATCACATAATCAGTGTGGTCCTGATGTCATCATTTCTCTGATGACCTCTGACCTGTGACTCATACATTTTAATAAAGATTTAGTCATGGCCAGATCCAGGACCAGGGCCAGGACCAGGCCCAGTATTAAAGGTGGAGAAAAGTTTAGAAAATGTGGCTTTAACACTAAGATTCTAGGTTCTTTTGAAAACAGACCCAGTGCATTGTGGGATACGTGGGATATGGGGCACCGATAACTTTGTCATGTCATGTCCAAACTGAGGTTACGTTGTTATTATCATTGGTTTTCACTTCCTGTTTTATTTTGCCTTGTGTCTAACCTATCCTCTTATCTCAGATTTCCACTTCCTGCCATCATGTGTTTCTCGCTCCTGTGATTGACGACCCCATCCCTAATGTGTTGCCCCTGTGTCTCATTGTACCTCCCTGTGTCCTGTGTCAGTTTGTCTTTGTACCTAGTGTCAGTAGTGTCAGTGCAGTGTTCTCTGTGTTCCTAGAAGTGTTTCTGATCAATTTAGTTTTTGACCTTGCCTTGGCCTCAGCCCAACCCTGTCTGTAATAAGACCCTGCCTTGAATTTCATTAAGTCAAGCATTTTTGCGTGCTAACTCTGTGGTTCTGTCACAGAGATAGAGACAGAAAGACAGACAGAGAGACTGAAGACAGAAAGAGAGACGGTTTTGTTTGTTTCTTTGTTTTCATGAAAACACATTGAATCTTATATTTTCTGTTTCTTTCTGTTCTCAGGTGATAAGACAGCAGAGATATCACTTCCTCCTGAGACAAAGCAATACTGATTACCCCCCCCCCACACACACACACACACAGGGCTCTCTCTCTCAGCCTTTGGGTTTTTTGTAGAGTTAGATGTGGTGTAACCATAGTGACAAAGAGTTGCCATGTGAATGTTGCACCTCTCTATTATGACGTTGCCATTGTAGAATAATTAGAGTGGACATTGCAATAAGAGCTTCATGCGATCATTCACTGACTTTTAGACCCAATTCAGAAACACAAGGAAGAAGTGTGGAGGAGGGAACTAATTCTTTAAAAAGTGACAAAGCTCATCAAGAGTACAGCAGCCAGAAACTCCAGTGTACATATAACACAAGTACAAACACTAAGGAAACTCCACCAGTGTGCAGAAGGATGAAGGAACCAACAGGTGAAACATGTCAGGTGGGAAAAAAGACAGGAAGTCAAAAACCAAGAGATACACTGATATAACTGGGTCCCTCTTGTCATGTTGTTGGGGTGAAAAGCTGGAGATAATGTTGTGATGAGCTTTATTCAAAGTGAACTGAGTTGAAATAATATGAACCTGATGTGAACTCTGAGGAAACATGGAGTCAAGGCCATTTCAACACAAAGTCAAACCTGAGAGAATAAAAACATCACCTGTCAATTATTGTTGAATGTGACAGAAACACTACATGTGAATCCAACAACACACGAGTAGAGATACACTCTGGTCTTCATCATTTTACAGGGGCAGTTTCCTGTTAGGCTCTGAAACAAGAGTAATGACTCTAGGACTCTTTATTTCACCTCACTGGCTCATTTCTTTCTGGTTTGATAGAAAATCCGTCTTAAGGGCTGAATTACTTATTAAGATGTTCTTGTTTCAGAGGTTTTCTTGAAAAGTCAAATTTTCAGCTGAATGCTCTCTGCTCTGTGGCTGATTAGTTAATGATGGTCTGGAAGCCTAACGAAGCATCAAGCTTGTTAATGACAGAATCTGAGCCAAGTTACAATCTGTTACTCTACAGTCACTATTTTGGGTTTTATTTCTGTGTGTTGTCACAGAGTCAGTAGAGAGGAAATAATATGACCCAGAGAACTAAATTCAAATTTTAAGTAAAACTGAAACCAACTGTGAGTGTGTTCAACAAGAGACGTGGGTTAGGTTAGAGACAGGGGATACTATTATTGTCAAAAAATGCACAGGCAAGTATTTCTGAAAAATGTTTTTGTACTGGGCTTCATTTTGGCCTAGAAAGGAGACAAAAAACAGAGAGGAAGAAGGTGGTGGGAGAAAAGGAGGGAGTATTCTATGTTGGTTGGCTGAGCTATCTGAAGGTCCTTTATAGAGATGGCTGTGGAGCAGAGACAGATAACTAGAGAATGATGAGTGCCTAGGTTGCAGGTAGCTGTATTCTAGTTGTAATATTGTAAGCAATATATATATATTAACATATATATATATATATATATATATATATATATATATATAT
>CM076668.1:30866-61958 GCA_038496675.1 Rachycentron canadum | reverse complement strand
GCACCGCCCGGTCCCCCTAGGGGACGGGGACATTTCCTCAATCCTAACCCTAACCCCTAACCCTAATCCCTAACCTTAACCCCTAACCCCTAACCCTAACCCTAACCCCCTAATCCTAACCCCTTTAGCCCTAACCCTAATCCATTTGTCATTTGGGTTTGCATGAGACAGGAAGTCCACCTGTCACCTGAAAACAACAATAAAAAATTTGTTCGACTGAGTTTAATTCAAAACACATCATAAACAGCAACCAATGACAGATTTGAACACAAAGATCATTTTAACATAAAGACACCATCCAATAATAGTTTAGAACACTAAAGAACATCCAATCAGAGCATCAGCACATAATGTGCTAACAGTGACAGTGATTTCAGGATTTTTGGTTGTTTACATCAGGAGCCTGAAAACAAAGACATGAAGGAGGTGACTCAGCTTTATCAACACTCAGGTGACCATAATCTTCAATCTTTACGACTTCTGGATGACTTTAAGAAGCCTTAATGATGCTTAGGTGACCACAATCGATCCTAATGACTCTTAGATGAGCTTAATGACAGTTAACAACTGAGGACCCAGCTCCTGAGGTCTATCAGAGTCGGGGCATCCCTCTCTTCAGAGAGCATCTCCTCTAGACTAGATTATTGAAGGATCATGGACTCGTTCTTGTGAACTTGTGGATCTATTGACTCATCACTAGACATGAGGACAGTGAAGGACTGAGACTGGTGTGATTGGAGACTGGTCACCACACTCAGCCAGAAGAAACAGGTTTATCACACAACTTGGAGACGCAAAACCTGAAAACACACGACCTGAACACACACCACACACTGAAACAGGACAGGGTCACATGAAGTCAAACTGGAGCTCAACCTTCAGAAAAAACGACAACAGAATCAGTTAATGAATAATATACACAGCAGACAGATGGGACCAGGTCTGAGTGTGAGACAGGCAGACAGAGAGAGAGACAGAGGGAGAGAGAGAGAGAGAGAGAGCGACAGACACACACACAAACAGACACACACAGACGGACACAGACACACAGACAGACAGACAGACACAGACAGACAGATGTGTCTTTTGTGCTCTGATTCCAGTCCAGTTTCTAAGAGTATAACTTGGCCTGGTCTTTTATCTCTGGCTTTGATCTAGTTCTGGACCAGTTCAGGTCCACATGAAACCAGCCTGGTGCTGCTGGTCCTCAAACAAACACACTGTGAGCCGAGGGCTGGTCCCAGTCTCCCTGGTCTGAAATCAGGATCCAGTCCTGGAAGGTTTTGGAAGGTCCTGTAGGAGTTTTACACAGGTTCTGTAAGGTTCTTTTAGGTTCGGTTTAGCAGCATTGTTCTCATCTCATCTTCCTCAGCCGGGCTCTTTTCTCCTTGTCTCGTTTCTTTAAGGATGTGATGTAATGGTTGAAGAGGACTTCCTGTTCCTTCTTCCTGTTGAGGGCACTGAACCTCTGGTCACCACGGTAACGAATGCAGAACTCCTTAAAGGTCATTCTGCAGAGAAAAAAGGGGAGATGCCAAAAATGATGAGAGGATGATGATGAAGAAGATGATCACCTGACGGACATCTTGACCTCCTCCAAATGATGATGATAATGATGATGATGAAGATGATCACCTGTCGGACATCTTGGCCTCCTCCAGCAGGCATCTGAACTCATCTCTTGCTTTCTGCAGTTTACTCCTGTTCTCTTTGTATTCATCCTTCATCCTGCTTTTCACAAACTGATCGAACACCTGCACACAAGGAGCAGTGATGTAACAGTGACATCATTAAGGTACAATATCATAATCTAATGAGAATGAAAACACTTCCTGCTGGTTGCTAGGAGACGACAGTGGACCTGTTTCCTCTGCTCAGAGGTCAGCAGCAGATATCGAGGGTCAAACACCATCTTATGGAGCTCCTTCTCCCAGGTGGAGAATGCTGACACCTGGGGGGGCAGAGGGGGACAGAGGGGGGCAATCACCCCTTTTTACTGTGTGTCTGTGTGTGTGTTACCCCTCTGTATCTGAGTGTGTGTGTGTGTGCGTGTGTGTGTGTGTGTGTGTGTGTGTGTGTGTGTGTGTGTGTGTGTGTGTGTGTGTGTGTGTGTGTGTGTGTGTTACCCCTCTCTCAAGCATCATTTTTCTGAAGTGATCTATTCTCAGCTCCTGTGGGAGGTGCTGAACTTCTCCTGGACGAGGGAGGAGAGATATAGGTTCCTCCGTTCTGGACAGAGAGAGCAAACCAATCATGTTGCTCAGTGATGATGATTCAGCAGCTCAGATACTCCAATTGGTTTGGTCAGACTCACTTGTTCCTCTTGGAGTTGTGTTCATGCTCATCATCGTCACCCTCATCAATACCATGGAGACCAGGTGACTGATAGCTGGAGTTCCTGTCTGTCAGAAAGAGAAGAAGATTATTGTTATTGTCACTTTTCTCTGTTGATGATGAAGCATGTGTATGACAGACAGGTAGAGAGAGACACAGGTAGAGAGACAAGCAGGTAGGGAAAGAGAAAGGTAGCGCAACAGACAGGTAAGATGACAGACATGTAGAGAGACAGTCAGGTGAAATGACAGAAAGATAGAGAGACAGACAGGTAAAGCGACAGACAGGTTAGCTGACAAAGAGGTGAGCTGACAGACAGGTGAGATGACAGACGTGTAGAAAGACAGACAGGTGAAATGATAGAAAGGTAGAGAGAGAGACAGGTAGAGAGACAGACATGTAAGCTGACAGACAGGCAAGATGACGGACATATGAGCTGACAGACAGGTAAAGCGACAGATTAGCTGACAAACAGGTGAGCTAACAGACAGGTAAAGTTACAGACAGTTAAAGTGATAGATAGGTCAGATGACAGACAGGTGAAGTGACAGACATGTGAGCTGACAGACCGACAGGTGTCTTTTTCCTCTTGTGGGGTGGGTCCTCTATGATATGGCTGATGTCTCGGCCAATCAGCTCCCCTGGTCTCTCCCAGACAGACAGGTGGATTGTGGGATTGAAAAAGAAGACCCGGTCATCACCAGTCCACACCACACACCTGAACACACAAACCACTAAACACATTAGGACTCAAGGACAAACTCAGGTGAACCCTCCAGGTCAATCCCTGCAGGTAAAGACCACAGATCCAGGACCAAGGCAGAAACTATATATGAATCTCAGGATCAACAACCAGAGTCTCCTTTCTGCTTCCTGACAGAGGTTTTCCCAAGGGGCTGACCCTCAGGTCATCTGATCCACTACTTTAAACTTTCGTTGCAATCTGTGACTCTGACAGTCTGAGAGTCTGACAGAAATTTCAGACATACAGACAGTTAGACACAGACAAACAGACAGACAGAGAGACAGACAGAGAGACAGGCAGCCTGTAGAAACAGGAAAAGCTGGATGACAATTTTCAAGGTTTTAGACAAATAATGTGAAACATTATTTTCGTCAATACTAATAACTGTGTGTCTGTCAGTGCAGCAGTTACCATGGCGACCCTGGGACAGGAGTGGAGGCAACAGGACGTTTATCTTTCCTTCCTTCTTTCATCCCTAACTCCTTCTCATCTTCATCTCCTCTGTCAACATAGTCACACTGCAACACATACACACACACACACACACACACACACACACGTGACATGAATGGATCAATGTACAGGATCAGGGACTAATTTGATGAGTGATTGTTAAAGTTTAGCGTTCATTCAAAAGAAAAGATAAACTGATCACTATCAGAGCATTATAATATTGATTACCTGCCAAATCCAACCAATAGTTTCTCTTAATATTCCTGGTTAAAGACCCTGAGACCACAGGAACATGAACATATTATATCTAAATCATATATTTATATAGATTAGTGAAGATATTTCAGTTTGACAGCATTTCTGTGTCCGCTGTATTTCCTGTACAGAATTACACCTCTTCATTCCTCCATCAATCATCTATTGGCACATCAGGTTTATCTGGTGACCCTTTGGAGAGGCCTAACCCCAGGGTTGGAACAAATGGATTGAACTATCTAATTGTATATAAAAGCAGCTATAGCAGCTCCAACGTGGTCTGAATGTGGCTCTTCTACTTCTAATGGACTATTTGTCCTGTTTATACTGATGAGTTAGTATTTTTACTGAAGTACAGCATGTGTGTTGACTGACTTGTGAGGACTCACCTGTTTGTTACTGTCCATCATTCTCTCTGTGCTCAGTAACAATGCTCCTCCATAAGAAAGTTTCCCTCCACCTATCACTTCCTTCCCTGACAGAGACAATAAAACTTTATTAACACGTTATCTCTGAGTTTGTAAAACTCTGAAATGTAACAGATGAGCATTGTTCCCATTGCAGCAGACAGACAGGTCTTACTGTGTCTGTAGTCAGTCACCAGAGTGAATCTGGAAGAAAGTCGAGAAGTGAAGATGGAGGGATGTATTTCTCTCTTCACCTGAAAAAGCAGGAATTAAAGTAAGTTCAATAAACAGAGGCAGACGGACAGTTACACAGATAGACAGTTAGATAGACAGACTTTTATTGATTGATTAAATTATTAAATCAATCAATAAAGAAGAAAGAGAAGAATGACTTCATGACAGATGTCAGAGACTAGGAGACCCAGCCCTGTGAGTCCTCCTCCGCTCAGGGAGGCTGTTCCAAAGACTGGAGGCCCAGTCACTGATCCCTGATCCCTGGTCCTCAGCTGAGATTGTGGAATCTGATCTGGATGTTGATCTAGTTCAGATTCTTCTCTGTTCTGGATCCATGGTGGAGGATTGAAAAGTTGGGACAGTCGTCACCGACTGCAGGATGAAAACTTCCTGCTAAAACATACCGATGTCTCGCAAACAAAACCTTCACCTTGTGTCTCTGTGCAGGATCAGCTCCCTAATGGGATCTGGTCTGAAACAACCTGGTCTGAGGAGAGCTGGTCTGAGGGGATCTGTCTGAGAGGATCTGGTCTAACAGCAGAGGCCTAGTGAATGCAATGTACCTGTGTGGGTGGAGACAGTCTTCCCTCTAGGCTGATGATTGGTCGTAGCTGTGCTCCTCTGTACAGCTGATTGGGCAGAGTAAGAGGCCACACCTCCTCGTCTCTTGGTGCGTGAAGACCTGCCCACTCCCCATAAGCTCCACCTGCATTATGACATCATCATTAGTGAGTCCTGTTTGATATTTAATGATCTCTGTCAGCTGACATCTGTATTGACTGTCAGGTGATCTGATGGAAGACTGATTGAGGACTGATGAGGACCTGATGGAGGACTGATGAGGACCTGATGGAGGACTGATGAGGTCATGATGGAGAACAGATTAGGACCTGATGGAGGACTGATGATGATGTGATGGAGGATTGATGAAGGACCTGATGGAGGACTACTGTGGAGAACAGCGGTGAGACAAGAGGCCAAAGCCATCTGGTCCAGGTGATTTAGTTTTGAGCAGTTATGAAACCTCATCAGCTGATCAGATTGATCAAATGTTACATGGTTGTCTACTCTAATCATAATCATAAAATAACAAATCTAATAAAAAAGCATAGGTTAAATGGGATATGTCAAATTCTTGTCAAGAAGATGTCCATCCCCTGTCTAAAGTGCCAGAACCAGAACCAATAACTCATACAGAACATTGATCTAGAACTTAAAAGTATAACCTGTTATAGCATCAAACAAGACTCACCGACTGGAGGAGGAGTAGTATGGGAAGGCAGGCGGAGAGGAGACAGAGGAAAAAGGTGCAGCAGGGAGGAGTAGGATGGTGATGAAGAAGAGGAGAAGGAGGAATCTTCTGTCTTGGTGTGTCTAGTCTTTGTAATTTTTCTTCTAACAGAGCCTGAACACAGAGACATGGTCTGAATCGTTATCTGGGACTCAGAGATATTTAAACACCTCTCTGGTGGTTGGTTAATCAAATTGATTAGTGAGTTTTATATTTAGTTAGTTCTATAGTTAGTTTTATATTAAGTTTATTCTATAGTTAGTTATGTAGTTGGTCAGTCAGTTAGCTGTGTAGTTAGTCAATCAATCAAAGTGATTAACTGACTAACTACAGAGCTAACTGGCTAACTATAGAACTAACTAAATATAAAACTAAATATAAAACTAACTAACTATAGATATAACTGACTGCAAAACTAACTGATTGATTATAGAACTAACTCCCTATAGAACTCACTGACTGACTACAGAACTAACTAATTATATAAGTAATGACTAACAATAGAATTAAATATAGAACTAACTGACTGACTATAGAACTCACTAACTAATGGATGACGAGCCTCAGTGGGCAGGAACACACTCTGACGCACAAATCAGATGTTGTTTGTTTGTGGTGATGGTAAAAGCTTCTCTGATTTAACCACATTCCACTGTTCTAATGCAGATCTTTGTGTGTGTCAGTCCACCTCCACACATTTATGCTCCTTTCAGGAAACGCTGACCTAAATCTGCTGACAGCAGCAGTATCACAGCAACAATAGAACATCTGTGTAAAGATGGTGAATAGAGCAGGACACTCTGCTTGTTCTGAGAAATACTCGTCAAATAATACACTTATCTCAGGTCACAACATACTTCAGGAGCCTGTGGTTTATATCTGCTCACAGAATCATCTAAACCGTTAACTGAAATGTGCTTAGAATCCAGAAAAAACATGAAAACAGATGCAGGGACAAAACACGTTATCTAGTCACTTTGCATATAGAGCTATTTATTTTGTTTATACATAAATTTTTTTTAATATGGTGCTTAATATCTTTATATATACCCCAGAACCCCAGAGGTCAACAGAGGCAGCACTGTAATAACAGTAAATACATTTATTTTGTATTCAGCTTCATCATTACACAAACAACACATTTATTTTATTTCAACTATGTGATTAAATTTGATATTTTATATTTCAGTGACTATAAAACATTTCAAACAAAGGCCAAACAGAAGCATAAAGGGTGACAGGAGGGAAAGACTGAGACACAGATCCAGGCTCCTTGGGCAAGTACACCACCAAGACAGCGTGGGGCTGTGACGGGGGGGTAATTAATGCTCTGAGGAGGAAGAGAAGAGACACACTCTTCTGATCAGAAGATTTGTTTGTAGAAATATTGTAAAGTCAGATTCAGATTAACTAATAAACAGCAGCTGAAAGATGATCACAGGCTCTGGAGTTAAAAGCCAGCTGAACACACACACACACACACACACACACACACACACACAAACAGTTGAATGAGCAGGCTGCCAGTCAAAGAGAGCTCAGCTGCTTAACGCCCACATGTGTTTATGTGTGTCCACAGCTGCTGCCAAGAACAGCAATGATGCTCTCTCATATTCACTCTCTTACAAATATTCAGATGAACAGAGTCTGTAAAGAGTCCAACATGCCGACATTTCCCAATATGATATAAAAGAATGTATGTTTGTCTGTATGTGACTGACACAGTCTCACCTGTAGATCCTGTCTGTCCAGATGTTCATTTAGCTTCATGTGAGAGTGAAACATCATTCAATTCAGAGGCAACATTATCAAACAAAACACACTTTCTACTTCTCTGCACCCAAAGGTAAATGCAGCTGAACTCGTCAACTTCCTCCTTCCTCTGTTTGTGTGATGGAGAGGCTTTTAAAAATATTATCTGTTTTTATAACACAGGCTCATTGCTGTCTTTTTATTTTTCCTTAGAGAATTAAATTTCACACACAAACAGTTTGCATCTGTAACAACACAACAAAAATCTCAGACAAATCAATCTTGACAAACTGTAAACACACTGACACACTGAAGAGAATCTGGGGCTCTGCCAGAAAACATCTACAACACAAACACACCCACGCTCTCCAAAATAAAACCTAATTTAATCTGGTGGCTTCTAGAAATCTGTATCTGAAGGTATCCTCAAACAGAGCACAGGGGAAAAATGGCTCAAAGAAACAGATCCAGTCCAGTTCAACAGGTCTGGTCCACTTCAACAGGTTCAATCCAGTTCAACAGATCCAGTCCAGTTCAACAGGTATAATCCAGTTCAACAGGTCGAGTCCGGTTCAACAGGTCCAGTCTAGTTCAATAGGTCCAGTTCAACAGCTCCTGTCTAGTCCTGCAGGACTTCAGAAACAGTCCTCGGGGTTGAACCAGTCTCAACAGCGCCTCAGACTTCATGAAGCTACAGACACAACAAAGAGACTGAAAGATACAAGTCAGATCATACCAATGTCTGATTTTTAGAATAAAAGTTTTTTCTCAGCTTTGCCCCGTCACCCTCAGCAGGTGACTCAAAGATCAGTAACATCATAGAGACACACACATTTGTAGTCTCAGATCTGCATCCTCAGACATTTCCCATCATGCTCCAGTAGGTGAGTTTAAATGGACCTATCGTTTTCATATTACATTTTACAGCAGCTTTATGTGTATTTGTCTCAGCAGACAACGCACTGTCTCCAAGCAGCAAGTCACAGCCAATCAGCTCTCAATGAGCACTGTTGTCATGGCAACACAGCAGACATGAATGTAGAGTCCCCAAAACACACCCAACCTATTAGTTAAAGCAGACTCAGGATAACTGCTAATCACTTACATATATAAATTCACTGACACTGAATGCTCTGTGTTTCTGTTTAAATAAAGATTGGATGTGTTCTTTTATTTGAGGAAGAGAAATCAGAGGAGCCTTGTCTCTCACTGGACAAGAAACAAACCATTCAGATCATTCCCGCCTCTGTCTCAGCCCCCTGCACCTGCTGATGTCTTACCTGAGAGCTGAGATGGAGACAGCAGGAGCTGGGTCCTGGGGGTGTGTCCACATGGCCTCTTGATGATCTGATTGGTCATGAGCAGGTGTTTGTCTCTTCTCTGGAATACACCCACTTCCTCTGGTGAGCTCCAGCCTTCAACAAACTGCAAACAGGTAACTGTTAGCATCACATTAATATGTGTGTGTGTGTGTGTGTGTGTGTGTGTGTGTGTGTGTGTGTGTGTGTGTGTGTGTGTGTGTGTGTGTGTGTGTGTGTGCGTGCGTGCGTGTGTGTGTGTACCTTGGGCAGATGATGAGGGTGATTAAGAGGTGAAGATCGATAGAATGGAGGGAGGAGAGGAATGACTTCAACAGCTGGATGTTCCCACTGAAACAACAGCATCACATCATTATATGGAGAACAAACACACACAACCACAACACCTACACGCACTACACCAGCAAAACCACACATAGAACCAGCAGAGCCACATATAGAACCAACAGAAGCACATATAGAGGTACATAAAAAAACACAAATAGAACCAGCAGAACTCCATTACAAACCAGTAGAACTACATACAGAAACAGCAGAACCACATAAAGAACTATATAAAGACCCACACAGAATTTCAGGAATCAGCAGAACTACATAAAGAACCACATGAAGAACCATATATAGAACCAACAGAACTACTTAAAGAACCAGTAGAACCATATATAGAACTACATAAAGAACCACACATAGAACCAGCAGAACTTCATCTGGAACCAGCAGAACTACATAAAGAATCAGTAGAACCACATAAAGATCCACACATAGGACAGTAATAACAGACTCTAGGGGTTCTATACATTTGACAAACTCTAGAGGTTCTCCATACTCCACAGATTCTTCAGACACTACATGTTTTTCAGATTATACAGGTTCTACAAACTCTGCAGATTTTACAGGTTCTACAGGTTCAACAGGTTCTCCAGACACTGCAGATTCAACAGGTTATAACGGTTCAACAGACTCTACAGACTCAGGATCAGCCTGAGATCAGAGGAACACTGTTCAGTCCAGCACTCTGTGCAGTTTAATGTCTCACTTGATGTCAGTCAGTTTTCTTTGTTCCACACAGATAAACTTTCATTAAATAAGATGTTAGAATCACTTCCGATTATGCAGAAATAATTCAAGAAAATTAACATGCTACCAGTAATAACCGACAATTATTCATTTTCCCCCGAGGAAACATTAAAGTTTCATCTTATGACTCCAGAGACAGACAAAGTCACTAAAAGACAAAGCTCAAACTGAAGGAAGGACAAGAGGCCTGACTCATATCAGCTGTCAAATAAAAAAAACCTATAACACATAATATATAAATATAACATTAAAGAATAAAATCTAAATTCAGATTCAGAAACATGATCACATTAATTTGTATAAACAGAAACATCCTGTTACTTACACGCTGTCAAATTAGGATTTAATGACTCAAGCTGCACAGGGTGACCATAGAAGCAGCTGTGGATTGTGGGAATTACAGTCTGATCTGGCTCTTGCAGGATTAGGTATTGTTATATTATTTGTCCATAATAAGTCTGGTTCTGCCCTGAAGTTTCTGTCTCTTAAAGGAAGTTTTTCCTGCCACTGTCACCAAGTGCTGCTCGTGGTGAATTTGTTGAGTCTCTTTAAAAAGGTGTGTGTATTTATACCAGGTGTTTGTGTATCACCTGTGTCAGGTGTGTTACCTTTATCAAGGGTGTGTGATCAGGTATCCACACCATGGGGGGGCAGCAGACCAGAGGGGGTGGCATGGCTTGGTAAGTGCCTGAAGACCAGCTGGCCAACCACAACCACTGGGTGGTGGGTTCATTGCTGACGGACAGCCAGGGCATGGTGGTGGTTACCATTCCAGCCGGCTGACCCTTAAATCTGGAGACCGGCAGCATCATGGTGACATTACAACCTAGTAGACCATTCAGGAAAAGCAGTGCCAAGAATCAAAGACACATGGATTATTGATCAGGTTATTAAAAATTATGAAGTTAAAATTTCTTTCAAATTAAAGCAGAAAATACATAGATGAAAACGAAGAAATGACAAAAAAAGAATAAAGTAAAAACATCAAAGATAAAAGCCAGAAGATATTTGGACATAAAAAACAAATATTCTATTAAAAATACAGTTGTTCATCGTGAATTCCGCTGACTCATCAGAAACAACACAACTGCTTCACTGCTGCAAGAAAAGCTCTNTTATGAATAAAGTTTATATCTAGTAATTGACTCCATGAATTTGGAAAAAATTTAAAAGAAAGTTTGCATGATGTAGGGTCATAACTGAGTCTGTGCATTAAATTTGGTCATGATTGATTAAAGTGGGCAGGGCTTATTACAAAAATCTAAATTTGCAGACGTCACCTTTCAAACGCCAAAAAAATCCAAAATTTCAGCCGTATGTCCTAGAGTTCTCAAATTTTCTCAGCACATCCACTGACTGTAACGAAACTTCCCTGCACTGTGACATATGGTCTATTCAAAAGATGTCAGTTTTTCAAAATATGAATCATACCTGAACATTAATATCTCAAGTCTGAATTCAAATGCCACCAAAATGGACACAGACATTCTGTAGATGGTAGATATTGAGTTTTTCAGATGGTGTTCAGATTGGTCAAACGGTGTGCAGTGACATTGAATATCTATCATTTGAACTGTATGCACATTTTTTTTTATTTCATCTAAATTTCAAAGAATCTTTACAAAAACATTTGACTTATTTTAAACTGTGGAATTGTGAATTTTTCTTGTTGTGTCATACTCCTCTCTGTGCCTGCTGCTTGTCAGGGTGATTTGGCTTCCTGTTCCATGAATTAGTGGGCAGAGTTAGAGGTCACAGGATATTAGTTGTAATATACAGTTTAGGTCTCAGCTTGTTTGCTTTTTTTACAAGTCAACCTGTACACGCACAGAGTTGAACAGGTTTCGAGAGGCAATGGGGGGCTTGGACCCCTTTCATACATGCTTGCAGGTCTAGTTTTTATTGGCTCTGTACAAATGTGTATGTGAAGGAACTGTCAGACCAGTGGAACCTGCTGCAGAAGTTCAGAGTGGGTAGATGAGAGAGCATATGTTCTACTTCCTTTACAAGAAGCATTTCCTCACTGTTGGTCAAAGACACTGATAAGGTTTTGTTGTAATTTATGTCTTGAACATTAAAATGTTGTTTGTGTTTCAGGATCTGGACACAACTGTGATCAAACCTCTGAGGTCACGACCCAGAGAGAGGAGGGTAACTGAATGCACTCAGATTGAGCTGTTCCACAGCTTTCATCTAATGTGCCGTGGGAACACAGTTCATGTTGTATTGGTTCCCTTTGTTGTTCTGTTGGTTCTCTTTAATGTACTGTTGGTTCTCTTTGATGCTCCGTTGATATTCGGTTGGTTGTTTGCAGCGTTCCTCGATGGGGTTGGCTGGTGTTCCAGCTGTGAAGCGAGTCAGAGGCAGTAACGTGTCAGCGGAGCTGGTGGAGAGGAAAACACTGGAGAAGGTGAAGCAGTTCCTATGAAGTTAATGGAACAGAATCAACTGTTTTCTGTTTGGGTTTTAGCTGTAGGGTGTTGTCTGTTGTGTTGTTTGTCATGTACGTTGTCTATGTTGATAAGTCCTGAAGTCATGGTTCCACCACGTTGAACATTGAAGTCCAGTTTGAGGCAGTTTCCTCTTGGTGTGATGACACCTGAATCAGCTGATTCAGGTCTGTGGTTGATGATCTGAAGCTCGGTCTGTGTGTGACTCAGGAGGTTGAGACGATTGTGAAAGCATCAGTCACGACTCCTGAGACCGGAGGTCACATCCACATGGTGGTGGGAATAACACAAGACGCCCCTGAAAACCTGGTCCGGAGCCTGACCCAGGAGTGTGCAGTCTCAGCAATAGGAGGAGGTGAGTTTAGTTGTTATGTTCACATCAGTCTGGTTATGGTCAGGTGATCCAGGACTGATGTGGTTCTGGACTGGTGTTGTGCCATCACAGTACTGGAGATGGTGGTGCCTCTGGGACCCTGATATTGGACAAGAAAAGCTGAGGTATCATTTCTACTGATCCTTGAAGATCAGTTTTGTGATGTTAGCCACACCCATTTCCTGTGTTACTACACACATATAACTTTACCTAACACCCTTGTTTCTCCAGACTTGGTCCATGAGATATTTCAAGGGCCCTGAACATAGCATATGTCTCAGATTTCAGATGTTATTTTGTCCATGATTGGCTGACTCACTGTTGTGGGCGTGGCCAAATCAACTCTGGCTGGCAACTCTGGCACAGACCTCCACCTGCTGAAGGTCTTCATCGGGTGGAGGTCTGTGCCAGTAAGCTAAGGCTCACTGTCTTAGCTAATATTGGCTCTAGCTGTAGAAAGAACCACGTTTTTGTTTTTTTTACTTTGAGTCTGACTAACTAGGACTAACTTGATGATGATTTGGACTCTTCCTCAGACCAGACCTCCGTTTGGTTTCCCTGTGTAGAGGTGGAGCCTCAAGCTCAGGTGGAGCACAGACCAGCTCAGACCTGCAGATCTGAGAAAACTCCCAAACACCTGTTTCTGTCCAAGACGGTAGGATGTTCCTGAGGCACAGTGGAGTCAGATGCATGGTGGAGTCACGCTGAGCTCTTAGCGTCAGATGTCTCTCACCTGTCGACCCCCCCACCCTAGGTGATCCGGCCTGAGACCTGTTCTCTGTGTGGGAAGAGGATCCGCTTTGGGAAGATGGCGGTGAAGTGCAGAAAGTGTCGCGTGGTGGCTCATCCAGAGTGCCAACAGAAACTCTCCTCTGGCTGCTTAGCCTCCTCCACAGGAAGTGCAGCTCAGATGGTCCCTCAGGTATACAGGGAGTCTGGATGATGATGATGATGATGATGATGAAGAAAAACAAACTTCCTGGAGTACATGTGAAAGAGACCGGACTCTGTCTGTCTCTCTTCAGGACTCTTTGGAGGGTTGTGCTCCAGTGACTCATCCCAGAGTTCCTCAGCTGATCAGGGATTGTGTGTCTGAGATTGAGAGGAGGGGTCTGCAGGAGGTGAGCTCGTCAGACAAGGTCCTGGTGCACCTGTAGTCCTCATGCACCTGTAGTTCTGACCCGGACTCTGGTTGGTACAGGTCTGAAGGTCTTGACTACAGGCTCCAGGCCTGAGCTAAAGATACTGCTCTAGCGAGGAGCTTGGCATGCTGGGATGTGGACATGATCTTCCTGTCTGTTCTCAGACAAACCAACTAATGAGATCTGGGAGTGTGTGTGTGTGTGTGTGTGTGTGTGTGTGTGTGTGTGTGTGTGTGTTTCATACAGACTCAGTTAGACCTGTAGATGTAGAGACTCCTGTATTCACCCATCTGTCCAGAGAGGACTGTACAGGGTTCCTGGAGGGGAGCGTCTAGTGAAGGATCTCAGAGACCGCTTCGTTCAGGGGAAACCACTCATGCTCGGTAGAGTCCAGGACGTCCATGTGCTATGTGGTCTCCTGAAGGACTTCCTGAGGAGACTTAGAGAGCCTCTGGTCACCTTCAGGCTGCACCGGAACTTCATGGAGTCCTCAGGTAGGAGGACTGGACCTCTGGACCCGGTCTGGAACTCTGAACCCAGACTGGACCTCTGGACCAACCCCCCCACCCCCCATCACCACCTGAGGAGCCTGACTCTAAGTTGTCTGTTGTTTGAATATGTTGTCTGTTGTGTGTTCAGAGCTGACTGATGAAGACAGCTCAGTCGTCCTCTCTCAGATCATATCAGAGCTGCCAAAGGTCAACAGAGACACTCTGGCCTTCATCATGCTGCACCTACACAGGTCAAACCTTGATCTTTCTCTCTGTCCTGGAACCTTCATCACACTGAGGATAAATCACCAGATTGTAATAATGTTCAGTGTTGATGGTTTATCCTCAGGGTGATGAAGAGTCCTCAGTGTCAGATGGACCAGAACAACTTGGCCCGGGTCTTTGGACCCACCTTAGTCGGTCATGGGATGCCTGAACCGTCTCCAACAACCATCATGAGAGACACCAACACCCAGCCAAAGGTCTGTGGGTCAAGGGTCAGGGCATCTGTAGGTCAAATGTCAGCATCTGAACAGTCTGATGGTGAAACACTTGGAGTAGGGGTCCATTGATCCTGTTGTTTTTGGATCAGGTGATGTGTCGGCTGCTGTCCCTCCCCGAAGACCTCTGGAGACATGTCCTCTCAGACCAGGTCCCGTCCTCCACTGTGAAGACTTGCAGTCAGGAAGAAGGACACGGTGGGTTTTATTGTGTGGACTCACTGGACCTGGTGCTGGTCTTAACGACTAGGCAGGTGGTCTCACATGACCTACTGTGGTTCTGAAAGTCTGTCCAGAGTCCAGACTCTGGACAGACCTTAAAAACAGACTCTGTTTTTCAGGTCGTTTGTTTCAGCCGTTAACATCTCCAGAGCTGAACAGTTACTACAAAACCCCCGGCAGGGGGTCCCTGAGGGGCAGGATCAGAAACCTGGGCACCGCCTTCACCAACACGTAAGACCAGGACTACCCAGAAGCCCTGGTGCATTCACATTCCATAAACACTTACAACCAATCAGGAGCTGAGTTTAACAGAATGGTGTGATGTCCCACACTGGAAGTGTTCATGAAGCAGCCATCTGTGGACTCTGTGGACCCTCTGATTGGCTGGTAGCATTAGGTCATCTGGTCCTGATTAACCAGTGGTTACCATGGAGACATGTTGAGTCTGTAATGTATCTGTAGATACTGTTGTAAATATTCAGTCTGCAGTTAATCTGATCAGAGACGACGCACTTCAGGGCTTTGAAACAATGACAGGAAATGTTTAGTTTGTATTCACAGGTAACGCAGTAGCTAATGCGACAGACGGGAGCTGCTCCAGTTGAGACCAGGTCTACAGACATTAAGACCTAGCACTGATTAAAGTCTGACACCTTTTGAATTCCATTTCAAGGACTGGATCCACATCAGTACAGTTCTCAGTCTGGACTGTTGTGGATCCAGACTGAAGCTGTCCCCTCAGTGATGATGTCACAGTAAATCCATCTGAGGTCAGAGCTCAGTCTGTGTCTTTAATGCTGTGCTTGATGTCAGATGTCGTCATGGTTACAGAATCATCCTCTGACCATAGGCAGTCCAGACAGAGGTTGAAAACTGGTCTGGTTTCTGGGACCAGTCTGCAGCAGTGACTTTATTCTTTCTATCCTCAGAGGTGGAGTCGAACCAGGGAGGAGGTTCTTCACATCCCCAAGCTGAACACACACACACACACACACACACACACACACCATCTAAGAACCCCCCCCTGTTTGTAAAACATTTGAAAGTGAAAAAGAAGACGTTTTTAAGTTAGAAGCTGAAATAAAATAAAATGTTTGACTTCAAGTTCAATTTTTATTCTCAATGAACAGAGGAAACAAACTGTCAGCTACAGGTCAGAGGGCAAATGTAGAGCAATACAGTAAATCACCTCTTGCTTTAGCATTACATTGCATCATCATCATTACACTCACTGATATTAGCAGCTTTTACACTACTATGGCTAAAGAGCTAACAGGAAGTGCAGGTTTCGTTGACCTCTCCATCTCCAACAGTTGACAAAAAGAACAACAGAAGGAGACTAAACTTCATGGCAACACCAGGAAGAACCCAGGTCACTATGTAACTACTTTCCACTAGAAGCACAGAGATTTCCACTATTGCCGTTAGCATCAAATGTGAGACATTCAAGTCCGAATCAATGCCTCTCTGACAGAGTCGAGTCCTTAGGTCTTGGTTCCATGTAGAGAGAAAAAAAACAACCTGAAGCCAATATTATTATTTCAAGATGGCAGTCTAGCGAGGTGGTCTGGTTGACTCCATGAAAACCCAAACCTTTCCCTGTAAACTGACCTGTTTGACTCACTCACAACAGTACAGTGCTAAACGTATCGAACCCTGACTGTAAACACTCTGCACTGTACCAAATGATGAGATTATCAGATTTGTTTGAACAGGCTATGAGACAGGAGCAGCCTCAGTTCACTCTGAATCCAAACAATTGAACTATTAAATCATTTTCCAAGTGTAAATGTTATGGACAGGTCTTCATGGGGACTTATTTTTTTGTTTACTTTTGATTTAATAAATGTAGGTGGTTGGGGACAGACAGTCTCTATGGGGTTCTGGGTGGGTGACTGGTCCAACTAAGAAGCAGTGAACCTGTAAGACTGCAGCTCTGCCTCCTGGTCTCCGCTCTGGGATGTCAGGGTTTAGATTTCATAAACTCTTCTAGATATGAGAGCCGCTCCATCCAGAGTGGGATAAATGCCATCTCTCCTAATCAGACCAGGTCTTCCCCAGAAAGTCCTCCAGTTATCTATATAGCCCACATTGTTATGTGGACACCATCTCAACAGCCAGTGGTTAAATGATGACATGCAGCCATACGTGTCATCACTGGTCAGATTGGTCAGGGGTCCAGAGAACATTACAGAGCCCCACATTGTTTTGGCAAAGTTACACATTGACTCCACATGAATCTTTGACCTCCGAATGGAGCAGTTGGGTCATTACCATCTACGAGAATAATGATTTTACTACTTACATTTATTCTTAGCCAGCAATTTTAAATATGACTCAACATTGCCCACTCTAGCCCCAGGGAGACATTTGACTGTTCACTGGTGTCACTAACTTCATGTTTCTCAAAACAGAGCTACCAACAAGCAGAGTGTGTTTGTCAGTGGGTGTGTCACTGACTGGGGAGAATTTGTTCGAAGCATGAACCGGTTGGTGGTGAACCGGGGGCTTCTTCTTACAGCTATGCCTCTGGCTTCAAACTGTCACCCAGCCCCACTGACTAGATACTGGCTGCTTGGGAGCTGTTGGGGACAACACTGGGGGAGCTACATTAGGTTGGTCCACACCTACTACCGGGGACTGGCTAACGGTGTTAGCATTACATGGTTTTTGTAGGGTGCAGGGTGGCGCCTCCAATTCGTCACGCCTCACCTCCAAAACCATAAAAGAACTACATTTATTACAGGTAACATTTCTACTAAAGGAGGCAGAGGAATAACTGAACATTGAACACAGTGAGCACTTGAGTGGAACAAGTTAATCATAATAATAATAAAAATAAACATGATTCATTAGAGCCCGGTCCTCAGTATCATGGTGTGTTTATTGGTTCTTGTCATACAGACACTGTGGTTGCTTCCAACAGGAACTGTGCTTCAACTCTTTGGTGACACCATCGGCATAGAAATGTTCTCAGTGAAAAAAAGAAGTGCTTATTGAAATTTGTGCAAAACAAAGTAAATACTGTCAGAAACTTCAGTGGCTCTGAGCCTGAACCTGAAGACTGCTGCTTCACCTGGACCAGGACCACCAGAGGCCTGCAGGATTGAAGCAGCAGAGTGAGTTCTGCAGTTTGTTCAGTAAACAAGTGAAATTATGGCTTCAACGGTGCAAATGGATTCCAACCAGAGCAAGGACTCTTCAGAGTCAACATGGACATAGGAACCAAGAGAACCAGCTGCTGTAGAACAAAGGAGAACATCAGTTCATCAGGGACCCTGAGGAGAACCCACTGTTCCTCCACAGCTACACCTCCCCCCAAACACATGAATCTGGTCTCATGACTGACAACAGATCCAGAGACCTGTTCACAGACCTGATCCAGAAATCTGATACAGGATAATTCTGGTTCTGAATCCCCAACCCCTCCTACAGGCAGATGTTGATGTGCTTGGCCAATTCTCGGTCCAGGTCGTGGATCAGCATGTCGAAGTCCTTCAGGCTGAGTCGACAGTTAAACGGAGCGTCCATGAGGTCGTCCATGTACAGAGTCCCGCCCCCTCCAGACGACCACATCTTCTTCTGCTCCTCTTCATCCACACTGCCTGGAACAACAACAACAGAGATGTAAACATGTTAAAAGTAAAGCTCTAAAAACTTTAGGGTCTGTGGAGCAGAGGTCCAGCGCCGGTTTACCTGCATCACTCTCACTTCCTGCCACCTCGTCGTAGTCGCCGTCCTGTCTGGGCAGGAGGTCTCGTCCACAGATGCTCCAGTCTCCAGCGTACCGGTTGATCGGCGGCGGACTCTCCAGCCGTGCCAGACCACCTCGACCCCGACGTGACACCACCACCTCCTCCTCCGGGTTCTGAGGCAGAGCCAATCGCAGTGCTGGACGCTGCTGCTGCAGGCCCGGAGGATTATAGGTAAGAGTCTGGGAGGTGTGGATGCGGTCGTCTGCTGGGATGCGATGTGTTGGCACTGAGGAGGAAGAAAAGAAGATCGGATATTAGGATGGTTTCCATGGAAAACAACGGTTTACTGGGGGCAGAGCTTCATTGTAAACAGTCAGCAGCACCTGGTCTCACCTGGCCACTGCTGCAGCAGGAAGTGCAATGCCTCGATGTGTCGTTTGAAATCTACTGCACTCTCTATCTCCTCACCATGACTAAGCCCCTTCCCCCCTCCTTTGGCTCCCCTCCCTCCTCCCCCTGCCCCTATCCCTCCTCTCCAGGCCTCTTGGGTCGGGGTGAGGAGCACCGGGCCGAAGCAAACTGCAAGGTTCTGGTGGGTCATTCTATTGGACGAGCTGAAGGACGCCACCAGACTGAGGTGGTCCAGTAAGAGAGACAGGGTGGCCTGGAGAAAGAAGGGAAACAGATCTATCGTCATGGTGACCAGGTCGGAAGAGATGCAACCTGGTCCCAGCTGAGGCGCCCTCATGCATTATGGGTAAGACACGTGCAACATGACCCCAGCCTCCCTGTGTGTTACCCTCTCTGGAGGCGGGAGACAGGACAGCAGCTTCATGGTGCACTGGGCCACAGGGGGGTCATGTGGGGGTTGCAGGGTCATGGCATCCCTGACTACCTGGTACAGAGTCCTGGTGATAAGTGGAGAGGGCAGCTCTCTCAGGTAGTCCTTCAGTATACCTAAGAAACAGAGGCGGGGCTGCATGGTCAGACCGCACCGACCTTTGAACCGAATAATTTAGATGTGACCAGCTGTGTCTGTGTGGCACCAACCTGTGATGACGTTGATGTCAGGGTACAGGTCCTCACTGAGACGAACTGCTGAACTGTTCCTCTCAAACCAATCCCTGAGTTCCTTCTTCACGGCTGCCGAGCCACACAGTCGGTACAGACCCACAACCTGCCAACACACACACACCTGAGAGGGTGGGACGGGTGCTGACCTCATCAACCACCCACCGGCTCCCAGCTGTGACAGGAGGGAAACGTGCTCTCACTGATCTCTGATCTTATTCAGGTAAATCTGGCCTCACAGAATCCGACTTGGAACCTCTGACCTCGTGGTACTGGTCTGAACACATAGGAGGTGGATCCAACCAGCTGAAACCAGTTTCATTGATGGGGGTCTGGGCTCATGAGTATGGGTCCAATCTATTGAGTCTCTGCCATTATCTTTAAGACTGTGACATCACAGCCCCCTTCCTCAGTGATTGGTCAGCTGTGTACAGGAGAGAAAGCAGACAGGAAGTGAGAGAGAACCACAGGTACCTTGAGTCCTCTCCGCTCTATCTCTGCTACAGTCTTCTGGATGAGGAGGGGGATGGGTGCCGCAGAGCCCTCCTTCTCCACCAGGTGGTGCAGTTCCACCCCAAACACATTGGCTGGAGCTGATGGAACTGAGCTGGGCTGTGGAGGACAGGGACACAGTGAGTACAGCTACCAGTCCGGGTCTCAGTCTGACTGGGCTCTGGTCCTGGACCATGGTGTGACTGTACCTGAGTGTCCCATTTCTCTTGCAGGGACAGTTTGACATAGAGGAGTCCTCGAGGCTCCAGCTTCACGCATAGCTGCTGACTCCGACTTCCTGTCACACAAACATCACACTGTTCAATTCACGTACAGGTAGATCAGTGACCCAGCACCTCAGTGTACAATACCTTTAAACAGGGGAGGGACTGAGACTCCGCCTAGACAGCACACTCTGTTCCTGGTTGGCCCACCTGTGCTCTCCGGCCTTGGTTTATCCCCTCCCACTGCCGGCTGATTGGCTGCAGAGGCACAAAAAGTAGTGGTAATATTCAGTAGTAAGTAGTACTCAGCACATAATACCCAGTAGTACTCAGTAGTGCTCAGTAGTAGTAGTAAGTAGTTGTTATACTCAGCAGTACTCAGTAGTAGTAGTACTCAGTAGTAGTAGTACTCAGTAAGACCTGGCGTTAGCACCACGACGCGGAACTGTCGTGCTCTCTCAAGCTCTAGGTGAAAGGTGTGGTTTAAGGAGAGGGTGGAGCCTCGCAGGGTCAGGAGGGCCGTCCTTGCTCTTGTCACGCCATCAATCTGGATGGCGAGGAAGACCTCCTTACTGCTGTCTGACCTGAGAGAGCACAGAGAAGGTGAGCGGTAGCACTGATGGCCACAGGATGGTGACTCTGCTGACTCGGCAGATGATTGACCACACTCTCTACCTGCCTGTTGGCTCCAGGCTGTGTTTTACCTGGCAGTCTTCATCTCCTCCAGGCCCAGTAGGTGAACCGTCAGTAAACCCGTCACCCGCTGGCTGCAGCGTGGTAGATCAGAGCCCACATACAAGCGGAACGAACTGATGGTGCACGCTGTGTCCAGGGAGGTCGCAGGTTGAGGGGCTTGTTGACGTGGAAGCAGTTCCGGTGAGTCTCCATCACTAAGATAACCTGAAAGGACAACAGAGACATTACATCCTGGTTCCTGACAGACCAGGTTCTACAGGTGATCCAGGGGACAGGAAGTAGAGGCTGGTGGCCATGAAGGATGAACATGGTTTGACTTAGACCGAGGGGCCAGAACAGGAACGGGATTAGGTCCAGAGTTCAGATGCAGGTCTGCTGACACATGATTTGCTACCTGGGAGCAGGTGGACAGATGTTGCTAATAAAGTGCTCAGTGAGCGTCAGTGTGACCAGTTTACCTCCTTTACTGGCAGAGCGTCCTTTGGACGAACGCCGCAGGGGACAGGCTGGGGGGGCAGAGCTATCCAGGTGATATCTGCTGATCACGTTCTGGTTGGACACTGATGATGATGTCGCATTCCCACTGTTCAACTCATCCCCGCGCCTGCTGTCATTTCCCTGGCGATAAGAGCGGGAGGATGAACGAAGGCTGAGTTTGCGTCGTAGCTCAGGAAGTTTCTTCATCTTCAGGGAGAGTTTCCTCACTGTAGCAGGAGACCTCAGCCTGTCAATCACACTGCTGGGCACGCTCCCTCTCCTCTGGGAGGAGGGGCTACAGTCTGAGGGAGGGGCGTCTGAAAGGGACAGAGGTGGAGGAGGTGAAGTTGTAGATAGGTGGTGACTGTAGGAGCTACTGAGTAGGAGAAGTCAGGACTTACCTGTGTATTCTCCTGTGATATCATTAACATGGCCGCTGGTGCCCTCCTGTGGACAGTCACTGCTATGAAGCTCTGCTGACCCAAATTGTACTTCACCAGGCTCTGCTCTGGCATCTGCTAGCCCTGCCGTCTTTGTTGCCCCTCTAACCTCCCTTTTGTCCCTCCTCCTCCATATTTCCTCCCTCCGGCGTGGCACCGCAGCATCGTCCTCCTCTGGGATGGGGTTGTACCAGATGTTGCTGCTGCTGTCCTCTTGAGGACCACAGACATCCTCGGAGGTCTTTCCTGAGGAAAGTACCCAAGCCCGGCTGCTGCGGTCCAGGCTCTGTAGGTAGGCCCTCTGGCGTGACAGCCCTCCCGCAGGCTGGGGGGCTTCCTGCTGCACTGATGTAGAACTGACAGGGCCACAGGGGGCGCTGGTCACGTCCTGGATCAGACCAGTGCACTTCCGGTCACTGCACTGCTCTGACTGTAAATAAAGGACAAAAAAATTTACAACAGGAAGATTCAACTTATGATGAGCAGGGGGTCCAGGACCATTCTGTACCCTGTCCTGTGGTCTCTGGCTCCAGGAGGGCCCAGGTGCATCTTGGGATATCGCTGGTGGGAGGTCCAGGGACGCTCTGGGGCCAGGACTTGGGGACAGGGATGTGAGCGGAGCTGCAAAGCCCTGCAGAGCCCACTGCTGTTTCTTAGCAATTGTGATGTGATGAGGTGGGGGTGTGGGGGGGTCGGGGTCTGCTGAAGTCCTCACTGTTGTCAGTGATGGTGATGAAGAAGTCTGGATCGGAACATCTGCAGGAAACACACACACACACACACACTAAAACACACAGTGTGCAGTCATCAAAAGACGTGAGGTGGTCCAGATGTTTCCTGAGGAGAGTCTTGTTTCTCAAGACATGTTGTCTGACATGTTGTCAGGGAAATTGTGACTGTGTGAGGACTACATTCAGCATTGGATGAATCCACGTATGGTGACGTTGGTGTTTATGGGCACGATAAGAGTGAGGATGTTTTCAAAATAAAAGCAGTTAAAAACAGTTTTTTTTTCCTTGACAAACTTCCTCTAGACAGCAGTGAAGTAAAACCTGACATGGTACCAGAATGTATTAAGGGAAGAAGAGCAGCTGGTGGAGCAGTGTGATGCCGTGGTCAATGTCCTGCTGGGAAACCTTGGGTCAATTCATGTGGATGTTCCTTTGACTCGTCCCACCTCCCTAAACATGGTTCAGACCCCCCCTTCATGGAAACAGTCTTCCCTTATGGCAGTGGCCTCTTTCAGCAGGATAATGCTCTCTGTCACTGCAACAATGGTTTAGTAGGTTTGAGGAACAACAACCAGTTTAAGGTGTTGACTTGGCTCCAAATTCCCCAGATCTCAGTCCAAACCAGCATCCGTGGGATGAGCTGGACCAACAAGTCTGATCCATGGAGGCTCCACCTCGCAACTTCAGGACTTAAAGGATCTGCTGCTAACGTCTGGGTCCACATAACACAGCTCAGCCTCGGAGGTCTAGAAGAGTCCAGGCCTCCAGGACCAGGACCTACATAGTATTAGACATGTGGTCATCCTCCAGGTCTGTGTGTGTGTGGTTTTCTGACAGGGTAGCATCCTGCTTTCTGATTGGCTGTCAGCTGTATTTCAGACTGTTAGCAGATCACTGATTAAAGGACCCTTGAAAATCTTCAAGGACCATTTCAGCCCATCAAGGACTCATGGAACCATCTGCAGGAGCCTAAGATCCTCAGGGGCCCGTGGGGCCTTCTGGGGCCCATTAGTCAGACCAGATGATGTTTTGATCAGTGATTTAGTGTCCACATCATCAGTCACAGGACTCAGGTCTGTGTCAAATGACCAGCCTCAGTCCAGGACTCCCTCTGAGTCCAGACCTGAGCCCACAACAGGACCAGACAGGAAGTGACGCCCTCCTGAGGTCTGCCTCCACTTCCTGTCATCAGAGTGAAGCCACAGAGGACCTGATAGAAGACTGTGTTTGTGTTTGTGTGTGTGCATGTGCGTGTGCACACTAATAATAGTCCATCTGTTTCTAATTTGAAGCTGCCTGAGAAATGCTGATCAGTGAGAAAAGAGGAGGGGGGGTAACAGGGTAGGAGGAGTAATGGGGGGGTGAATAAACAGCTGTGTGCAGATGTCAATGACGTCTCTGTGTATGAGACTAAACACACTGCTGTCTATTCACTATTCATTAGTCTGAAATATACAGACACACAAAGACTGCAGTGAGAAACACGCACACAGACACACACACACATAGTCATACACACACTGATACACACACACACAGATAGACATGCAGACACACACACACACACGCAGACAGACATGCAGATAGAAACAGACACACACACACAGAAACACAGAAATACAGACACAGATAGAGACACACAAAGGCAGATAGAGACGCATGCACACACTCACACAGGCTAGGCTCTGTGTGTTGAACTGTTACAAAACATGTGATGTTTTAACTCTGCTTCTCCTGAGACAACAACAGTCCCCTCGTTGGTTTGTGAGCAGAAACATCTGATATCTGAAATCTGTAACAGCAGAAATAAACAGGAAGTGACCACACACACACACACACACACACACACACACACACACACACACACACAGTCTAATGACAGGAAGTGGTGAGCTGACCTAGTTTGTCTGCAGGGAGCTGAGCACTAGATCAGATCAGTGGTCTCACTTCAGTCCAGGACCAGGTCTCTGGTTTCATCCAGACCAGGACCCAGATGTTCTGGGCCTGGTTTAAACAAACAGAGTGAGACCTCCCCACAGCCTGAGGACAGACCTGTACCTGAGAGTCCAGTCCTCAGGCCAGGCGAACCCTGAACAGTGACATCACAGATGACATCACCACCTGACCCTGACCTCAGAGTCCTGATCCAGGACAGCCTAGATCAGTCAATGACATCATGTCATCCATGTCTCAGTCCAGAACAACAGCCCAGAGGTCAGGGGTCAGGGGTCACGCCCTGTTAAAGTAAAAAGTTTTGGTTCAGGTTCAGGAAAGTCTTGGTTCAGTATAATGATGTCCTGTCTAGTACACCAGGGTTCAGTCCAGGTACCACACCTGATCCCTGCTGCTGACAGCATACTTCCTATGAGGAGTCCAGAGTTTCAGAATCTGATCAATTTGTCACTGAGTGATTAAAGCTGCCTTAGCAGGTGAGCCTCTCTTTACCTGTAAGACCTGCACCTGCACCTGGACCTGGTCCTGGTCCTGAGTTCTTGGTCTGCCTGCTTATGACTCCAACAGTTTCCTCTGACAGTGATTCATAAAGTTGTGCTGTATTGAATGAGCCTCATGATACTGAAGAGAAGAAGAAACTGAGCTGAGCTGAACATGTGACATCAACACGCATCGCTGACAATTCACAGCTGTGACATGACAGGAAGCAGATGTGTGACATCACATGAAATAGCTATGTGACATCACAGGAAACAGCAGTGTGACATCACAGGAACCAGGCCGTTCAGACTGAACATCACTGCAGAGTCTCTTACATTCTTACTCAGACTGAGCTCAACTTCCTCACCGATCAGTTTGGGGTCGGTCTTCCTGCGAGATCTGTCTCTGCCTCTCAGCCTGGAGAACGTCCTCTTCAGCAGGGGCTCAGCCATGGTGCGCCCCCCCCCTCCCCCCGCCCACCCCCCTCCTGTGGGGAGAACCCGGAGAATGAGGAGAACCCAGCAGGAGCCAGCAGTCAGCTCCTCTCCTTCAGACGGACCGAGGCTCAGACGTGACTCGTTGTCTCGTCTTGCTCTGACTCTTAGCTGCGAACAGGAAATGAATTCCACACATTCTTTCCCAAACTCCCCCCTCTCCTCCCCCTCCTCCTCCCCAACCTTTCCCTCCTCCCACTCTCCTCCCTCCACAGGAAGAGAGGGAGGAGACTGAAGATTCATGGGAAATGTAGTGTGTTCCTCAGGCTCCAAAATCAAAATGTTAAGAACAGAAAAAGATTGAATTCATCCCATCAGACTAAAATATATTCCACCATCTATGCTCTACTGTTCTACTGTTTCACTGTGTGTTTTCTACTGTTCCACTGTCTGTGTTCTTCTGTTCCACTATCTGTGTTCTACTGTTCTAGTGTTCCACTATCTGTAGGCACACAGGTCCAGGTCCAGGACTGGTTTCTTCTAGTGTCACCAGACCAGTAGAACCAGGACTCTGAGAGTCAAAAGCAGATGTTTATTTTGATAGTCAGTGGAACAGTCTCTCACTTCCTGTCAGCACAGAACTGAGAAGAACAAGAACCAGGTTCAGGTCCCCCAGTCCTGGGTTCTGACTCTGAGTCCAGAGTGTAGTGTCCTCAGTCATGAAGTGTGTTGTGTATTAATGTGTAGGTGTTGCGTGTTTGTGCAGCAGTGTTATGATGATGCTGTTCCTCTAATAGTCCTGAGGGGGGCAGCAGAGGAGCGTTTACAGCAGCTCAACATATTCTCTCTCTTGTCAGGATCATCTTCTAACACAAACAACAACATAACAAACAAACATCTCTCAATAAAACAAGCAACAACGTGACAAACAAATATCAGTCAATAACACAAAGTGGGAGACCACAGAATTCCCACTTCCCTCTGTCCCTGAAGTGTGTGTGTGTGTGTGTGTGTGTGTGTGTGTGGGAGCCGCGTAATTTTAAACATCCGAAGATCCCAGTTAATGACTGATAACACTACACTTCCTGTTTTATTTTGAAATATCTCGCACGTTGTTTTTATTACTTATTTTACTTCCTTCCACAGTGCGTTTCCCGCCTTTTGCAATTGTCCGCCCCACCCTAATTAGCTGCACCTGTGTCTCATTACCTGCGCGGTGAGTCTCCTCTTCAAACTGCTCAGTTTCAGTGAAGTTGGTCTGGGTCCTGGTCGGTCCTTGGACTGGTTTCTTCACCAGGTAAGACTTGCTCTGATCCAGGTAGAGCTGTAGTTCGGGATCGTCCCGTATCTCGAAATAAAGTCAAAGTCTCCACGTGGACCGGATCCAGGTTCTACGTTAGACTGACGGGCTCAGTGTTCTTAGTAAACCTTTGGTGGATCACCTGCTACTGCGCATGTCATTAATTACGAAGTAAGGGTTCGAGTCCGACCTGCGCTCTTTGCTGCGCGACTACGCGTTTTCTTTGTAATGTTAATGATCTGCATCTTTACTACCTCTGATATTAATGTATGGGCAGTGGGGTGGGGATGTCTGCGGAGGTGTCCTTCCCTCCTTCCTCATTCGTTCTCTCTACATCCCCCCCTTAGATTTTCTTATATCCAACTATTTCATAATAGTTGGATATTTTAAAAAAAACAACTTATTTTTAATATTTTCATATAAACACATTCTGAAATCAGTAACAATAAGTGATAATCAATAATATTTTTAGTGTACTTTTATTTTCTTGACCTGGTCTCCTCCTCAGTAACTTCCTGTTCCAGCTGTCTTCTGTCCTGAAAGTTGTGTGACCATCATCATTCAGCTGAGGAAGAGGAGTCGTTCCAGATGACTGGAGGACAAGTCAGCAGATTAAAAACAGAGGACACGCAGATTTGGACATCTGGAGCCGCCAGTCAAACCTGAATTCATTAACCTCCTCTGTTTAATTAATTAAAGAAATGTCTGGTTGAATTAGGAACAATTAAAGAGCCAATATCACTTTAATTGACCCTGATCAGCCACTCGACCAGCAAAGGGTGGAGGGAAGGCCTCCTTTCAGACCAGACTGAGGGCATCCTCACCCTGTCAGACCAAACAAATGGGTAATTGATAATCAATAAGTAAAATAACCTGAACACCATGATGATCATCATGTTGTTGAACACTGTCTTTATTGGTGTGTGTTAGTCACAGAAAAAAATTAAATCAACAACAAAACATGAACGTTTTATTTTTGTCAAACTTATTAAACATCTACTTATGGTCATTCTGATACTGATCCTTGTCCTGGTCTGTATGTGGATGAGGATGATCCAGTTTTATGATAATTAGGGTCTTTATCTTCATCACAGCTGCTCTTTCTCTCTGTCTCCTCTTGGTGTCGCTCTTTCCTCGCTCGCCCGTCTCTCTGCTGGGATGGAGGGAATTCCCTGAACTGGGACTACAGGAAATCCCTCAGCAACACACACACACACAGTGTTTTTGTGCAGCTGAAGGTCGACGCTTTGTTTCCTCGTTTTATTTCCATTTTTCTGCTTCCTGCTCTGTTTTCTGTGTCTGCTGCTGCAGAGTCACAATATAACACAACCATGAGACGGTAGCTACACACAGGGATCAAACACACAACAGTGAAATAACACACAGGGATCAAACACACAACAATGAAAAAAGTAGTCAGGAGTCTGTGGTCAGACTGAAGACTGATTATCAGTCACTGTGATGTCATCAGCTGATTTCACTCAGAATAAACTTTAGAAACTGATGTTCAACCAGACTTTAGGTTAAAAACAGCTGATTTTGGGTTCAAAGTCACATTGAAATGAATTGATCTCATTGAAGCTGAAGACCAGGGCTTCAGAGGACCAGGACCAAGACCAGACCAGGACTATAGAGGACCACAAATACAGAGGACAGGACCAGGACCAGGACCGCAGAGGACCACGACTACAGAGGACAGGAATGGACCAGGACGGACACACACACAGAGTATAACACACTGTGTGTTTTGTCTAAATGCTGGTGTAGGTTAAACTGAATGAATTTTTTTATTTTTTTTTATTTTACCGAATCCGGTGTGTGTGTGTGAGAGAGAGAGACAGCTGGCCCATCTGACTTTGCCATGACATCTGGGAAACCCGCTGGTGTGCCGCCGCGAACGCTGGTTGATGTCGCTATTTAAATGCAAATGTGTGTGTGACTGTGAGCATTTGACACGCACACACAAAAGGAAACACTTGACACACAATAGAGAGAGGAGGTATAACACACTTGCTCATCGGTTGTTAATGTTCGAATGTGAATCGTTCCTGATTTTTTTTTTAATAATCAGCCGATAATTGATCTGCAAACAAGTTCAGTCACTTTGAGTTTACAAAAAAGACTGTCTTGTTAAATTTAATATTAATATTGTAGTTTAATGAGTGGAAATATATTTTATTATATTATTATTATCGTTGCATTAATTTCATCATTGGTATTGAGATGAATTTATTTGTCTTTGCTTTCTTAGACCAGCTGCTGAGGAAGAACCTGGTCCTCTGTGAGACAGCAGTGCAGGGTTCAGCCTCAGGGGAGATGCTGTCCTGAGGGAGTCTCATGTAAATTTAATCTTCTCTCCATCGTCTGTGGCCCATTCAGAATTTCATAGAGAAAACAGGTGATTTAAGGACAGAGTAAAGCAGGTGAAAGACAATAATAAAGAGTAAATGTGCATTGAAATGTGAGGAGGATAATTCATCTTGTGCGTCTGTTAGTGTGGGTTCGATCGATCACAGCTCACAGTAACTGAGTTTGTCGACATGTAAATGAGATCAGATCATAGATGTGCGGCTGGAGGCCTCCACATTTAAATACAACACAATCACATCAAAATCACCACTTTCTCACCTGGAAACCTGGTGTGAATTCAGTTAGTGTGACGAAGATTTACAGGAGTGGCCCGTCTTCCTCCTCCTCCTTGTTTAACGTTAACAGACCTGATTAATATTCCCACTGTTTTAGGTTTAAATACAGCAGCAGGTAAAATTCCTATGAACAACCAATGGACCTGAACTGAGCAGGAAACAGAAAAATAAATTGAACAAATTAAAACCAATAAAATAAAAATGTATTTTTGGAAATAAATCTTAGAATTCAACATCAGAATAAAATAAAATCAGCTGCTTCAATTGAGGAGGAGGATGAGCCACCCCCCACCCCCCGCTCTACCAGTATGAGATTTGTCCCAAAAGAATGAAGCCTCATTTGGAAACCACATTTTTTCCTCTATTTGTCCATTTAATTATTTATTATTGTCATTGTTATAATTGTTGTTTTGATGTCTTAAAGCCGTGATTTTTTTTTTCCAATTCAAATCAATCAGAACCAGAACTCACCCAATGTTCTTCCTCTTCATTACTTCTTATTGTTTTTTCTTTTCCATTTTTTCCTTTTTCACATTTGTCTAAAAATTCTCCTTTTTTGTTCTTTTCTCTTTGTTCTTTTTATTCTTCTTTCTTCTCCAACTCGTTCTCGTCTCCTCTTTTTTTTCTTTTCATCATTTCTCCTCCTCTCTGTCCCGGTTTTTATTCTGATATAGCTTCTCTTTTCTTTTGCACATCAGTTTGAACTAATTCCTCTCCTGCTCCTCTCTTCCTCCTTTTCTCATCTCCTCTCCTCCTTTTCTCATTTCCTCTCCTCACCTCCTCTACTCTCTTCTCCTCCTCTCTCCTGCTTTACTCTCTCCTCATCTCTTTGTGTTTCTCTCTTCATCCTCCTTCTTTTTCAGTCCGGACTTGATCCACCCCTCCGAGCCTTGGAGGCCTTCGTCCCCAGAAGACTGGAGTGCTGTTACTGTGAAAAGCCTGACTCTCTTCCTGTCATCAGCGGTGATGATGATGATGATGATCAGCAGAAATATTCTCAGGTATTTCTACCTGCACACACACCGACCCACATCACACTGTGTTTAAAAGAATCCAGCTCTGCAAGTCTCAGACACCTCTGGCTCTGGTTTGGTTCAGGTGTGTTTCAGTTCTCGCTCTGGTCTGGCTCAAGTTGAGGTGTACCTGGTCTCATCTGAGTCGATCCTGGACCTGATCCAGACTCTGATCCATCACAAAAACCAGTCCCAGCCTGGCTGTGATGGATCAGAGTCTGGATCAGGTCCAGGGTCAACTCAGATGAAACCAGAAACCAAACCAGTTCAGGTTCTTCATGTTACTGGGGGGAGAGAGAGGACAGGACTGTACCGGGCGATCAAGGTCTCTCTTTCTCTGGTTGGTTGGTTCGAGCTACCACCCCCCCCCCCCCCCCCCTTCCTCCCCCTGCCCTC
>CM076668.1:0-30497 GCA_038496675.1 Rachycentron canadum | reverse complement strand
CCTTCCTCCCCCTGCCCTCCCCCTCCTCCTCTCTCTGTCTCTCGCTCTCTCTCCTTCACACACTCTCACACACACTCACTCTCTCACCTCTCCTCTCCTTGTATGGTCAGGCCCCGCCCCCTGCTGTGATGTCGTCAGCAGCTTGGAGGAAGACCCGTGGGGTTTTTGGGTTTTGGCGTCCAGTCCTGTGGGGCCGCAGGGCTGAGAGTTTCTCCTCTGCTCCTCATCCCTCCATCATCGGCCTGGATCCTCCTCCTCTCTTTGGGGAAAAGAAAAAAGACACTTTGCTCGCGCTTGATTCGCCGTCCGGACGCCACGCTTTTCCCCTCGTTTTCTCATCCTCTGAGGATTTTATTTCTCTTTTCCCTTTTTTTCTCCTCCTTCCTTCCTTCTTTCCTTTCTTTCTCCTCTTTCTTTTTTCCTTCCTTTCTTCCTTTCCCGCTGGTTTTCAACATATCGGCTGAGAATTTTTAAAATGTCCCTAAAAACTAAAAACTGTTTTTTGTGTCCAGAGTAAAAAATAAAATCAGAGACAAAGTTCAGCAGAAGAATAAAACTCCTCCACTTCTCCTTCCTGTGTCTCCTTCTTTCCACATTTCCTCTCTGGCTGCTCTCTAACTCCTCTCCTTCGTTCTCCTAGCACAGCTCAGCTTTTTTCCGGCTGGACTTTCTTCTTTTCCTCTTCCTGTTTTCCCGGTTTTGTCTTTGTGGTTGGCGGCGACAACGGCAGTAATAGTCAGAGTCGGGGCCCGGTGATGTTCGGGATCCAGGACAACCTGCCCCGCGGGGCCACGGCCAGCATGAAGGAGGAGCCGCTGGCCGTTCGCTCCTGGATGCACTCGGCTGGCGTGGTGGACGCCAACACCGCCGCACAGAGGTAAACTCTCCGCCGCCCCAGAGGGATTCTGGGAGCTGAGTCCCCGCGGACAAACGGCCGCTCACCAGGAGCAAGTCCGAGCATTCAGGCAGATTCTGAAATGTCAGTTTAATTTAAACTGAAGAGAAAAATTGAATTAAATTCAGATCAGAAAAAAAGAATAAAATGTTTCTGAGGCTCAAAAAAAAAAAGACAGATGAACAGAGAAAATGAAGCTAAAGTAGTTTAAACACTTTATTTAAACTGAGATCAGGTGGTTTCAATTTAATCTTATTTTCTTCCTTTAGTCTTTTCTGCCTTTATCCTTTTCTTCTTTGATTCTCTTAATATATTAATTTTCTTATATTCTTTAATTGTATGTTTTATTATTCGATTATTTTATTATTAAGTTTTATTCTTTGATTCTTTTGTTTTTGGATTATTTAGTTTTTTTTTTTTATTCTTTAGTTTTTTCTTTGATGCTTTTATTGTTGCTTTGATTCTTTTTTTCTTTAATTTTATTCTTTGATTCTTTTATTGTTTATTTTATTTTTCTCCTTTAATTGCACTGACATGAGGCGAGGCTTCATCTCAAACTTCACGTCCTCATGTAGTTTCAACACAAACATTTGTTGTGAATGTGATTTTTTTTCTTTTTTCTTTTTTTATCTGAAACATTAAGTTTCAGCTGTAACATTTGTCACATTAAATAAATGAATGAGGTTAAAGTAAAAATGCAGATTAAATAAAATGTGACAAATGATTTAACAGATTAGAAAAGTCTTTTATATTATTATTATTATATATTAAATATTGATAATCTGTAGAATAATTAAAATGTCACAGTTTTGACTGAACAATGAAGCTACAGTCTGGTTTTTAACTTCACTTAATTTTTCTTAATATTTAATATTTGAACTGGACGTTTCTGCGTTGGCTCCAAGTGAAGGCGTGTGTGTGTGTGTGTGTGTGTGTGTGTGTGTGTGTGTGTGTGAAAGCTCTGCACTCGTCGGCTTCACCTCTTTTATTAACTATTTTATAACTGTATTAACTATATACTTTGACATAGTTTATCAGTATTAATGTCAGTTTAATTATAATAAACTAGCATTATAATAATTTTTGTCCATTATAGTTAGTAAATATGTTATAATAATTAGTAATTAAGTATTGTAATTAAACTTAAAAATGATATAAGAATACCACTTCTATTAATGGATAACACTAAAAATAATTGTGCTGCTGTGAAGAAAAGATGTTTTACTGTCTTTCTGTTTCAATCTGAGGTTTTTTCTTCCGGATAATTTTTCATTAGTTTAATTTATTTTGTCTCCATTTATTTTTCTTTAAAAAACATTAATTGATTATAACCTCTTTATTATAAATATAAATTGTAGGGCCTTTATTATTAATATAAGTATTATTCATATTAATAATAAAGTTTGTATGATTCAGAATGTTTTTTATTATTAATAGGCTCTGATTGGTTGTTTGACGGTTCCTCAGTTTCATTTTTTCCAGTTTTTTTTTAACCAGTCGTCGTCATTTCTTCTCCCATCATCCGCTGGTTTTCAGACTCAAAAGCCTCAAGTCTAGGTTCAGGATCAGAGAGTCAGAACCCGAACATGCAAATTCAGACCAGTTAGATAAATGAAAGACACTCAGACACACATCACATCGCACAAAAAACTTCAGCTCCAGCCACTAAATGATGATGAAGATGATTATGATGAAGATGACTGTCTCAAAGCTTCTTAATTTATCTAATTTTTCAGTTATGTGACTTACATTTATGTTGTTTAAATCTTTATTTATTGTTCATGTTGAGTGTCATAATTTCTCTCCAGAAATAGTTGGATTGTGGGAAGTGATGTCATCAGGTCATTAACACATGGTTATTGTAACTGCTGTTTGTCTCCTCCCGTCTGAGCGGATTAGTCTCTCTCTCTCTCTCTCTCTCTCTCTCTCTCTCTCTCAGCGGGGTGGGGTTAGCTCGTGCTCACTTTGAGAAGCAGCCTCCATCTAACCTGAGGAAGTCCAACTTCTTCCACTTCGTGTTGGCGCTGTACGACCGCCAGGGTCAGCCGGTGGAAATTGAACGCACTGCCTACGTCGATTTCGTAGAGAAAGAGAAGGTGAAAGACACAGTGGGAGGGAGGAGCTCAGGTGCAAACCTAACACACCCCCACTTGCCACCAACGTGTCCCCAAAACTGAAACCAAACACACCTGCAGTTTGGGACTGAGGACAGGACAGAAAGAAAACTCATAGAAACCAAACGCGCCCATGGTGCAGTCTTAACTCCACTGCTATCTCCTAAATAAATCAGGGACATACAGTAGAAGATAGAGTGGAAATCAAGTGTGCTGCCAAGCTAAAAGTCTCAGATTACAGATCAGATGGGTATAGACAAAGGCCCAAAACAAACACACCCATCCAGAGACGCCCGTTCTGTTTCTGCCGCAATTTGATTTGTGTGTCTGTGTGTCCAGGAGCCGACGGGAGAGAAGACCAACAACGGGATCCACTACAAACTACAGCTGCTCTACAGCAACGGTGGGTGTGCTTGTTTTGCTGCACAGGACGACCCACAGGGCAGAGTTAAGAACTAACCTGAGAGCTACTGTCAATAAATCTCTCTCTCTCTCTCTCTATCTCTCTCTGTCTCTTTCTGTCTTTCTTTCTCTGTCTCTCTCTCTGGTCTTTTTCTGTCCGTCTGTCTTTGTCTCTCTCTCTGTCTGTCTCTTTCTGTCTTTCTTTCTCTGTCTGTCTTTCTTTCTCCGTCTCTCTCTCTGGTCTTTTTCTGTCTGTCTGTCTCTTTCTCTCTGTCTGTCTCTCTTTCTCTGTCTCTCTCTTTCTCTGTCTCTGTCTTTCTCTCTTTGTCTCTCTCTCTGTCTGTCTGTCTCTTTCTCTCTGTCTGTCTCTCTCTCTGCCTCTGTCTCTCTCTATGTCTTACTCTGGGTGTGTGTGTCTGCCTGTGTGTAGGTGTGAGAACGGAGCAGGACCTTTTCGTCCGTCTCATTGACTCTATGACCAAACAGGTGAGAAGTTGATTATTGATTATCATATTGATCATCAGAAATTAAACGATTCAATGACTTTAATGACCTCAGTCAGAAATTTCAAAATAAGAGCACGTTTCTCCTGCTGCAGTCAGAGCTTCTCTGACACCTTGAACATTTTGACAGTGTTTTGTTTTGTCTCACATGATGGACTTCTTTTTACTCCTCCTCTTCTGTCCCCCCCCCCCCCCTTCATCATCCTTCACACTATTTACTCCTGACAGTCAAGAGACATGTTCGTTGAAGTAGGTCATAGGTTAAAGGTCAGCTGAAGGCTCACATAATCCGACACTTTCAGCCATTAGTTGTTAGCTGTTCAGGTGAAGTCTACCTGAAGGGACGTGCACACATGTGCCTCTGTAGAGGAGCTAATAGGAACGCTGCGTCTGTGCAGAATGTGGAGCTGAGCATTTGTCAGGAGAAGTAGGTGGAGCACAGTGACTCTGCAACACCGTCTGATCTCCATCTGTTAGCGTCACATTGTTAACATCAGCTGACTGTCAGCAGGAACGTCAGTCACATGGTCACAGGTAACATAGCACATAGAGCAGAGGAAATGTCACTGATACACACTGAGCAGCCTTCAGAACCTGGATTGGACTTGACTGGACCAGATCACAATGGACTAGACTAGACCGGGTTTTTTATTTTCTATATCTATTTCTATAGATATAGATATCCAAACTCGTGCTGAAGTGGTTTTTATGTGAAATTAGCTTCTCGCCCTGAAGGTGGCGCTAACAGGACTGAGAAACTGTCCAGTCAGCACTTTCTCTGTTCACTGTGACACTGATGGAAACAGGCAACAGATGAAGCATTTAAATGTAACGAGTCATTCAATTAGTGTGGTTTTAACGAGCGTGGCCGTCAGGCGTCGTTTGCCTTGTGTGATCCACAGTCTGTGAAAGAGGCTTTTCATTGGTTCCAGCTGTTTCCTGTGAGGATCTGAAACGTCCAGAGGATCAAACGTTGGTCTCTTCACTCTCTCTCTCTCTTAGCTAATGGCTAATGGCTCATGATGGAGACGAATGAGATGCTGCTTTAATGTTTCTGCTGCAACAACAAGGAAGAAACTTATTCTTAACTGGCTGGTCCAGGGACAGGAAGCTGGATTTAATGTGGTCCACCTATACCAGGCTCATGATACCTGTGTGTGTGTGTGTGTGTGTGTGTGTGTGTGTGTGTGTGTGTGTGTGTGTGTGTGTGTGTGTGTGTGTGTGTGTGTTTCAGGCAATCATCTATGAAGGTCAGGACAAGAACCCAGAGATGTGCAGAGTTCTGCTGACACACGAAATCATGTGCAGGTGAGAAACTGGACCTGGTCCTGGTAGTCCCAGTTAAACAAACTGACACAGAGACTTGAGACAGTCCATTGCGATCTTACAGGACCCGATGGAGCTCATGTCCTCATAGCAGATCTGTGGAGATGTGGACTACCATGTGGATTCTGATCCTCACTGTGAATATAAATCGTTCTGGAACAAACAGTTTAACTTTTCATTATTGTGTGTGTCAGTCGCTGCTGTGATAAGAAGAGCTGTGGAAACAGGAACGAGACGCCATCAGACCCTGTCATCATCGACAGGTAACACATACATAGACACACAGACATTGACACACACACACAGACAGACACACTGACACACACACAGACACACTGACACCGACACACAGTCATTGACACAAACAGACAGACACTGACACACACAGACACTAACACTGACACACAGACACTGACACAAAGACACTGACACAGACACTGACACACGAGTCTGTGTGTGTGTCAGTGTGCGTGTGTGTGTCAGTATGTGTGTTCAAGTGTCTGTGTGTGTGTCACACTAAAACACACACTGACACACACATACTGACACACACACTGAAAGGAGAAATATGTTGCTATTAAAATAATGTGTGTGAGAGAGAGCGTGAAAAACATTCAGGAGAGATCAACGCACATTGCATGATAATACTGTGTGTGTGTGTGTGTGTGTGTGTGTGTGTGTGTGTGTGTGTGTGTGTGTGTGTGTGTGTGTGAGGTTGACATGCAGTCAGTGTGTTATTGTAATTCAGACCCAATGTGTAAATCTGTGTTTATAATTCAAACATGTCAGAGTGGTGATGTTGTCGTCATTGACAGAACAAGTGTGTTACAGCTGATACTCAAACTGGGAGAACAGATTGTTGCGTAGCTCACTCTGAGGAGAGAGAGACAGGCAGAGAGAGAGACAGACAGACGGACTGAGAGTGAGGGAGACAGACAGAGAAAGAGAGAGAGACAGACTGAGAGAAAGAGAGAGAGAGACAGACTGAGAATGGAGACAGAAAGAGAGACAGACAAAGACAGAGAGACAAACTGAAAGTGAGAGAAAGGGAGACAGAGAGAGAGAGACTGAGAACGAGGGAGACAGACAAGAGAAACGGACAGAGAGAGATGGACAGAGAGAGACAGACAGGGAGAGACTGAGAGACAAACAGAAACAAATGGAGACAGACAGAGCAGGAGACAGACTGAGAGACACAGAGAGACAGACAGATGGAGAGCAAGAGAGATAGACAGAGTGAGACAGACAGACAGAAAGAGACAGAGACCGACAGACAGAAAGAGAAATAGAGAGCGAGAGACAGACAGAGAGTGAGACAGAGAGAAAAGGACCGAGAGGAAGACTGAGAGATGAATTGAGACAAAGAGACAGAGCGAGAGAGAGACAGATGTTGGACATCTGTCCTGTTGAAGTTTACTCAGTTTCAGTTTAAACATGATTCCAGATGTGAGACTCGGTCCTGGTCCTGGTCCTGGAGCTGGTCTCTCTGCACAGAGACTCTTCATTCCTAGAGATACTGGGTGGATCTGGTCCAGCACCTCCTCCCTCCCCCCTCCTCTCTTCCTCCCTCCTCCTCCTCTTTTTGTCTTCTTTTATTTCTCCCTCCTCCTTGCTGCTGCTCCCCCTCTCTCCCCCCTCTCTTCTCTCCCATGAGGAATCATACGCTCTCCTCTTTTCACCTCCCCCTCCTCCTCTCTTCACCCCTCCTCCTCCTCTCCTTTCGTCTTCCCCCTGAGTATTAATCTCAGTCCTCCCTCCCCCTTTTTCCTCTTTCTCTGCTCTGAGGCTGAGGGGGAGGGGGGTGAAAGGATGGAGTATGGGCGGATGGAGTGACGGAGGTGTGGAGGTAGAAGTGGTGGATGTGACTGCAGCAGCTCTTTGAGAGAAGTGTTGATATTACCGCAGCTCTTTTTCTCCCTCTGCCTCCTGAAATGCATGATGGGAAGGTCTCCTGTGTTTTCGGCGGCGTCCAGTGAACAGGAAACATGTCAGGGTCAGACTCAGCTGCTGAGGCACAAACGTTCTGACGAGTTCAACCACAGTTAAAGTCAAATAAAAGACAAAAAGAAATGATTCAACTGATCATATAAACATTAATATCATGAAAACAAATCAAAAACTCACCAGTTAGAGTCAAATAAGTGATTCAATTAAAAATATATTATTGTTCTATAAATAAGAATTTCAAGAAAAATTAACTTACTGTCCTTTTAATATGTTTAAAGACAAAATAAAATCTGCATCTGTAGCCAAGGTTATTTCATCTGTTGATCTTCATCCGTTTGAATCTGAATAATCTGTTGATTGAGACGTTGGTCGACTTGGGACTCAATAGATTCTTCAGATGCTCTTCATCAAGTTACATGGTCTTCCTCGTTTACTCAGATTACCACTGACGAGCTTCGATGCGGACGCTGAATGCTGGGGCGTCAGGACCTTTGTATCTGACTGCGTTCCTTCAGATTTCCTGTTGGGGACTCTGGGAACTTCCTGGTTCCTGGTTGACATGTGATGTCACGTTGTTGATGAGAACAGCTGTTTCTCTGCAGACAGCCATTGGTCTCTGATCTGAGTCCTTCTTCCAGGCCTGGGGTGCTGAGGTGCTTGGCCTCCTGAGGGTCCGGCCCCACAGGTTGAACCTCCCGTGTCGTGTCAGTGGTGACGGGACGATCTGTGAGAACATTTGGAGCCGGGATCTTCAGGCGGTTTAACGGTTTAAAGCGATGGCGTCCTCGCGCTCGTCTCAGCTCAGATGGATTTGTCTCTTCGTTTCTTGTAGCTGATGATGATGATGGCAGTGGGACCTGCTCTCATCTGTTCCTGCTCTCACTCTGAATACCAGATGTGAGAATCTTTTGGGGGGGGTAAGATCTCCCATCTGCGAGGGTCTCTGGTGTCTGTAGCGTGGGATTATGGGAGGACGATGTGCTGTCAATCATGCAGCGGCGTAGGTGTGATTCCCTCTCATGCTGCAGGTCGGTTTTGGATGAATCTCATTACTGGCCGTGCTTCAGGGTGACTGACAGCAGAATAATGTTGGGGCCCCCAGGGGCCCCGTCCGGCTCCATGTTAAATGTATGAATGTACGGAGTCAATGCAGAGATGAAGTGGAGCTGAATATTTCTTCTTCCTGGGAAACGTGACAGAGTGAGAGAGTGACCCTGAACACACCGTCTGCCGGGAGCCCAACACGAACACAGCATCTGCACAGCCACAACATCACATGACTGTGATGTCACGGTCTTCCTTGTTAACTGTGTTGACAGGTGTAATCTGATTACATCCTGGACGCAGCTCTGACATCATGAGGGCTCAGAATATTAGGAACACCAAAGCTCAGCAGTGTGTGTCACAGGTGTGTCTGTCTGATGTATTGATGTCTTGTTCATCATTAGACATCAAACACTGACTTTAGAACCAGAGATCTCTCCTCACCTCCTATCCTTTCATCCTCTCCTCTCCTTTCATCTACTCTCCCTTCCTCCTCCCCTCTCCTCTCCTTTCCTTATCTTCTCTCCTTTCCTTGTTTCCTCTCCTTTTCTCGTCTCCCCTCCTTTCCTTGTTTCCTTCTCTCCTCTCATCTCCTCCTTTCCTTCTCTCCTCCTCTCTTTCTTTCCTCTTCTCCTCTCCTCTTCCTCCCAAAGGAGGGATGAGTGACAGATGGAGGAAAAAAGGAAGGATGAAGGAGACATAAAGTAAATCTCCTCCCTCTAATTTGTATTTAACAAGTGTGTGTGTGTTTGTGTGTGTGTGTGTGTGTGTGTAATGAGCAGCCATTAAATCATGTCCTTTTCTTTAAATTGTTAATCAATAGTAATGTGTCGCTACCGGCAACACTTACTGATGATCAATACTAACAGACACACACACACACTTGGTATTTCAGGAAACAGCTCTACATTGCAACAGATGGTATAATTAACTACGAAGGTCTCTCTCTCTCTCTCTCTGACACACACAAACACTTGATTGGCAGGTGTTTATGTATGTGTGTTTTTATTTGTGTTTTTTGTTTTTTGATTGTTTGTTTCTGTTAACAAGTTCTTAACAAGGTGTCTGTTAACAAGCTGTTTGGCTCAAAGAGAAACAGAGCGGTCGTCATGGTGAACACATCGTCTGTCAGTCGACGGTTTACCCTCCTCTGATGATGTCATTGACTTTACCTTCAGTAAAGGAGTGTGTGTGTGTGTGTGTGTGTGTGTGTGTGTGTGTGTGTGTCTGGAGACAGTGGAGCTCAGACATGTCAGTACTTAATAACCACCTCCTCCTCACTATGATGAAGAGGAGGATGAATTGTCTGTTTTCATTTACTGTGAGAAGGGGGGACAGTGGGAGAGAGACAGAGGGGGAGATACTAAGAGAAAGAGAGAGGGAGAGAGAGACAGGGGGAGAGACAGAGAGAGATGGGGAGAGACTGAGAGAGAGAGAGAGAGACAGAGGAGGAGAGAGGGAGAGACAGACAGGGGGAGAGACTGAGAAAGAGACAGACAGAGGAGGAGAGAGACAGAGGGGGAGAGACTAAAGGAGAGAGAGAGATGGGGGAGAGACTGAGAGAGAGAGACAGACAGGGGAGAGACTGAGAGAGAGATGGAGGGAGAGACTGAAAGAGAGAGACTGACAGAGAGAGACAGGGACTGAGAGAGAGAGTGGCAGAGGGGGAGAGACAGACAGACAAAGAGAGAGAGAGACAGAGGGGAAGAGACTGAGAGAGAGACAGACAGATGGAGGGAGAGAGAGAGAGAGAGAGAGACAGACAGATGATTGACTCCTCATTATCTAATTTAATTATCTCCTCTTCTACATCAGATTCTGGAAACTCAAGACTCTCCAGGCCTGAAAAACTGTGCGTCTCTGTATGTGTGTCTGTGTGTGTGTCTGCCTGTGTGTGTATGTGTCTCTCTGGGTGTGTGTGTCTGTGTGTGTGTGTGAACAGTGATTGGCAGCTGACATTAAGTTGTTGAGCAGTAAAATGTCAGTCTGAATATTCCTGTGGCTCAGTTTGACCCTGTCTTGTTGCCGTAGGAGTTCTCCCCCAGTCCAGGTTTTGAGTTTTGGTCCTTAGTCATGGAAACATGTCACAGACTGTGTTGACCTTTTGACCTCTGCATCTGCAGACTGAAGTCATGTGATCTGGTCCAGTGACTGTGACACAGTTTGTGTTGCAGTGATGACATCTGAACGCACGCTGACAGCAGGGGTTGTGTGGTTGTTGTGTAATTGTTTGTTTGTTGGGTAGTTTTTGCGTGGTTGTGATCTATCGTCCTCCTTCTCCTCCAGTAACACACACCAACAGGACTCTGGTCCCAGCTCTCCACCACGTCCTCACCTGGTCCTGGCCCTAGTCTGTGATTCCTTGCTTCTGGTCCTGAACTGGTCCTGGTCTGTGAGTCCCTGGTTCTGGTTCTGGTCCTGACCTGGTCCTGGTCTGTGAGTCCCTGGTTCTTGTCCTGAACTGGTCATGTTCCTGACCCCAACCTGGTCCTGGTCAGTCTGACTGTGAGACATGGTCCTGGTTTTGGTTCTTAACCTGAACCCAGCTGAGCTCCTGGACAGCTCAGGTGTGGATGAGGCTGGAGAGCAGACAGGAAGAGGTGACTGGGTCAGAGGTGAACTTCCTGCTGTTTGAAACAGTCTGATGACCGTTGCTGCAGAATGGCTCTTGTCAGCCAATCAGAAGGAAGAGTTTTCATGGTGACAGTCATTGGACATCGGTTTACTTCAGAACTCAAACCAGCTGTGTCACATCTGGATGCCATTTTATCTCCTTGACCTGATGTTGCACGTGTGTGTGTTTGTGTGTGTTTTTGCACGTGGACTGTAACAGCTGGTGCTCTGTTCCTCAGCCTGTGATGCCACCTGACTCACACACACAGACACACTTTTCATACGTATGAAAAAATTACATGTTTTGTCTCCCACTATAAAAAGGCAATTTGTGTGTGTGTGTGCTTGTGTTCGTGTTCAGATGCTCTAATTAAAGCCAAATGCTGGACAAGTTTTCTTCTAATTAACATCCATGGCTGGTTTGAACATGGAGCTAATTAACAGCTATTATGACTCTCATGCACGCACACACTCACAAAATACAAATGGACAGTTAAGTTCAGTTTTCAGAGAACTATTAGCAAACAGTAACACAAAACATAAACGAACAGAAAGAACAGAGAACATGGAGAACAGAGCACCAAACAGGGAGAACAGAGAACAGGGAAAACAGAACAGAACAGGGAGAACAGTGTTCTGAGGACTCTGCTGTCTGACAGCTTCTCTGGTCTTCAATTACAGTTGAGCTCACAATCACAATCATGAACTGATGAACTGTGTGTGTGTCTGTGTCTGTGTCACTGTCACAGGTGACCCCCCCACACACACACCTCCACAGGTTATTGATAACAGTCATTTGATTGGACTGAGCTCGTTAAATTCTTCGAGTCTTCATTTAAATATGAAAGACCAGTTGCTGTTTCATTTGGTTCTTAGTTTTATTTTCTATACAACAGTCATGTGGAGACAGGGCTGTGTGTGGACCTCAGTGAGGACCAGTCTCACTGTAACCTTGTTCTTTTGAGGACATATTCACTGCTTGATCAGGGTTGGTTTAGGGTCAGTGACGCTCATCTGGATGGGTCATCATTTGGTCTTTGATTCTCATTGGCTTAAAACACTGATCACATGACCGGGTACTATGTCTGAACCTCAGTAGATCATCAGGAGACTGAAGTGTGATGTGTCTGGTCCGTGGGTCAAAGACTGGACCTGATGCTGGACCTGCTGAGGTTCTGTGAGACCCAGTCCCTTCAGGTGCAGGAGGACTCACTGACTCACCTCAACAAGGTGAGAGGTCAAAGGTCAAACAGGTCTGCATAACTTCACACTGCTTCATACTGTGACCTCAGATCTCATTTCCTGAAGGAAGCTGAGACAAGCAGGTCAGGAAGTGACATCAGAGAGAGAGACAGACAGAGAGAGACAGAGACACAGAGAGACATAGACAAATAGAGAGAGACAGACAGAGAAAGGAAGACAGACCAAGAGGAGAGATGGAGACGCAGAGAGGGAGAGAGACAGTTCAGTGTCATTGACTCTCCAGATTTACAGCAGTTTCTCTCAGACTCTGTGTCATTACCTTCAGTTCCTCTTCACACTGACACATTTTCTACCTCATAGAGCAGATTAACTCCAACACAGTGTGTGTTCAGTGTGTGTGTGTGTGTTCATTGTGCATGTGTTTAATGTGTGTGTTTTCAGTGTCAGTGTGTGTCTTCTGTTCTTCCTGGAGATAAATTTGCAGTGCGTCCTAATTTCCTCCTCATAAATATGAGCAATAATACTGTGTGTGTGTGTGTGTGTGTGTTGGGGGGGTTCCCTCCTTATCTTGTAACAAATTGAAAGTTTAATCCATCCTGGTTGTAGATTTACAACCTCGATCGCTCGCTCTCAGGCAGAGGAGGTTAAACGGAGGAGGAGGAGGTGTAGAGGAAGAGATTGGTTGTGTTGTGTCTGAAGATGAAGATAAGACTGTGTGTGGGTGGCTGATCAGGGGTCGGAGGTCAGTCAACAATGAACCTTGACTTTTACCTGAGGAGACATCACCAGAAAAGGAGGGAGGTGGGCTGTATTGATTGATCAGCAGTATGTCTCTTTCTGACTGTCTCTCTCTGTCTGTCTGCCTCTCCCTCCCTCTTTCTCTGTCTGTCTGTCTGTCGCTCTTCAGTACAGATGAAGAACAGGAAGTCTCTGAGGAACAACAGGAGAACCTGAGGAACCTTTGAACACAATATACAGTAACCTCTGTGTGTGTCTGTGTCTGCAGGTTCTTCTTGAAGTTCTTCCTAAAGTGTAACCAGAACTGTCTGAAAAATGCTGGAAACCCACGAGACATGAGGAGGTTTCAGGTAACACGCATACACACACACACACACACACACACACACACACACACACACAGATAAATTCATTTCCCTAAAGGGCAGGACATGGCTTTTGAGGACCTGCTGTATCCGTAATGCATCACTGCAGGCCGGCCTGAGGCTTATTGCTTTGCAGATGTAATATGAGAGGTCAACAAGGACCTGCCTCTGTCTGTAATAACTACACTAATAATCGCAACAACACAACAATAATAATAATCATGACAACAGCAATAATAATAATAGTAATCATAATAATAGATTTAGAGTCATTAGTACTTAAACTAGAGCCTGTAGAAACCAGAAGAATAAACTGAGGAGTCATGAGGTGTCCGTGTGTCTGCTGTCACACACGGAGACACACACACACACAAAGACATACACACTGACATGCACACACACAATGATCCTCCCTCTCTCTCCACGCTGCGCTGGGCGAGCTGACAGGATGTTCAGTCCAGTTAAACTAGTAGAGGAGGAGGAGGGAGACAGGGAGAGTGAGCTCCAGGAGGATGAGGAGAGAGAGGGAGACAGGTGAAGCCAGGTGAAGCCTCTGGACTCGTCACTGGTTGTCGTGGCAGCAGCACGGTGAAGGATGTGCTGGTTAGTCACCGTGGCAACAGAGGACACTCCGTGTGATCCTCTGCTCCATCACCATGGATCAACAACGACAATCTCGCCACAGCACCCAGCCACAAATGATGAATGGCTGCAACTGAGTGGCTGTCACAGTGACGCTGTGATATCACACAGGGTGTGGAGCTAGAGTGAAGGGCGTGGTTTTTCACACAGATTCTCCTTTAGTTTACAAAGCTATAAAACTGTCCTGTCCCTCAGAGGGTGAACTAACCTCAGCATCATGGTATGAATTCTGGGAGAAAAGCAGTTTGTTCAGTAGCGACATGAAGCCATTTGTTTCTGCAGCTTTTAAATAACGTTTTTTGTGTGCAGGTGGTCGTGTCGACGACGGTGAATGTGGATGGTCATGTTCTTGCTGTCTCTGACAACATGTTTGTGCACAACAACTCCAAACATGGCCGCCGAGCCCGCAGACTGGACCCGTCTGAAGGTACACTGGGGGGGGCTTAATGTGGTGACAGGGTCTGACCTACACTAGACCTGGACTAGAGAACCTGAACATTCAGGGCAGCACAGAGGGAGAGCAGAGTAATTTGGTCTTTGAAGAAAATCACCCCAGTGGCTTGTGGGTAGAATTACCAGATGCCTCACTGTCCCCAGAGAGGACTGTGCATGTGTGTGTGTGTCTTTTTGCAGGGCATTCAACCTCTATAATTGCCCTCCTAATTAAAGATGGTAACCATGGAAACCACCCCTCCTACTCAGAGCTCAGTAGAGTCCCGAGGGTTTGAACCCTCTTCCATTTTCCTGCCTTTCTCTGCTTCCCCTGTTTCCCTCCACAGACATGAGAGTGGACATGGAACCAGTAACTCCAGTTTAAAGGTTACTGTGAGAACCAGATTTTACTGGTTCTCCACAGAATCATCTGGACTCTGACAACCTCAGATCTGAAGTCTGGATGAGACTTTGACCAGTGTCCCAACTTCACTTTGATTCAGTCTTAACAAATCAGACATCAATCTGACAACAGACAGGTGATTCCTCAGATTATCACATCAGCGATGATCACATCAGAGATTACCTGTTTTATACTGGGCCTTGATGGAGGATTTACTTGCCTTATATTTACTTATCACATCAGAGATGATCACAACAGATATTATCACAGATTATTACATCATAGATTATCACAGATTACCACAACAGAGATGATCTGTTTTGTAATGGGCCTTGATCCAGGACTATCTGTCTTATACTGGGTTTTGATGGCCAACACTTGAATGAATGACTTGATGCTGATGATGCCGAGGGCTGCTGCTTCTGGTGTCATGAACTGAAGTGACAGAAACATCTGTGAACACCACTTTGTTCCTGGAGGTCATATTGTTTATAATGTTTAAACACAAAGTAACAGTTTAATCAAAAGGAGACAGTTAACGAGGTCAAAGGTCGTCAACAGACTCCAACAACATGTTTCACAGTTGGCTTCTCTGACACTCATCCCACTTCTAGAGAATAGAGAATAAAGTAGAGGTCAGGTGCTGTAGTGTCACTAAATCGTCGGTGGTGAGATTAGCTGCTCAGCTTCACACACACACGCACACACTATATGCTTTCATTTCACTTTATAATTAATCTGTAGCTGCACTTGAAAGAAGAGAGAAAAGGAGTCATTACCAGCTGTGTGTGTGTGTGTGTGTGAACTAAGCTAAAGCGGATAAAAGACACGATCCAATTAAATCACGTGTGTGTGTGTGTGTGTGTGTAAGTGTGAGTGTGTGACCTTCAGTAGTAGTGTAGATGCAGAGTGGATTCCACCCTTTGGTCCTCAACCTCAGATCTGAACTTGAGGGGTCAGAGTTAACCTTTTAAGCACTGGGGTTTTATCTAAAAAAAAATACAGGATTTTGACATGAAGATTTAAAAAGGCTGTGGCTTGAAAGTAGTTGGAGATAAATTCAGTGTTGTTGTTTGTTGCAATTTTTCAACTTTGGGTTAAAATCACTTGATCAGAAACAGAATCAGAGGAAACATCTGTTTGGTTCAACACACAAACCACTGCTCTGTTCAAGGGTCCATGATACCAGCAGCACACGCTCCATCAGAATGTCGCTCTGCTGATGCTTCATAGCTAACATTAGCATTAGCAGCTGTCTCACCAAGAGTTTCAGCCATTGTTGTGTTCACAGGACAACAGGTGACAATACGTTCAGACTGAACGCAACTGGTAGCTAGTGGGCACCTGACCTAACTACCCCCCCATCTCTCTCGCCTTCTGTCTCTCTCTCTTTCTGTCTCTCTCCCTCTCTCTGTTTTTCTCTTTCTGTCTTTCTGTTTCTCTCTCCCTCTCTTTCTGTCTCTCTCTTACTCTCTCTCTCTGTCTGTCACTGTCTCTTGTCCAGCAGCCACTCCCTGTATTAAAGCCATCAGTCCCAGTGAGGGCTGGACAACGGGCGGAGCCACTGTCATCTTGATCGGAGACAACTTCTTTGATGGGCTGCAGGTCGTCTTCGGCACCATGCTGGTGTGGAGTGAGGTGCGTTCACCTACACAGTGACGCTTCAGGGTCATAGTTAACAAGGTCATGGTAGTTAATGGAGGTCATGTTAGTTAGTTAGTGGAGGTCATGGGTAGATTGTGGAGGTGATGGTAGTTAGTGAGGTGATGGTAGTTAGTGAGGGGCTGTCAGAAGGTGGGACTGTGAACTGGACCAGGTCAGACCTGGTTTATTTGATGTTTATCTGAAGAGAACCCAGAGGAGAGCTGGTCATCAGACATGCCACCAGGTTTCTCAGGACCCTGGTCGGGGAAAGAGATGAAGATGACATCACGATGAAGACTCTGGTCAGTCTTAGGTTTAGGTCCTTACTCCTTGGTCCATGTGATTCAGAGACAGGCTAAGGTCAGATGTCGTGGACTTGTCTGGAGTGAACACAGGTAGAGTTGGGTGTTGTCAGCAGAGGTAACTTGCACCTGATCATTAATCAATAACTAATACATACATCCTGAGACAAACACCCTCTCTCTCCAGCTGATCACCCCTCACGCCATCAGGGTCCAGACACCACCCCGTCACATCCCCGGGGTCGTCGAGGTCACGCTGTCGTACAAGTCCAAACAGTTCTGTAAAGGAGCACCGGGACGCTTCGTCTACACAGGTAAAACAGGTTCACACTGATGCTGAGGACCACACCCACCAGCACTGACATCCAATCAAATCACAGGATTGAAACAAACAGATCAATTAACAGACTGATTGAACAGATGGATCAGAAAGAGTCAGCGTGAAGACAGACAGATTAAACACACAGGAATAATACACTATAACTGTCAACAAGACAAGGTCACACACACACAGCAGGCTGTACATAACAGACACCGCATAACAGACGGGGGTGATGATGATGATGATGTTGATCGTGACAATGATGGTAATGATGATGACAATAATGACAGTGATGATGGTGATGACGATAATGGTGATGATGGTGACGGTGATGATGGTGTTGATGACGACAGCGGTGGTGATGATGATGTGGATCTTGATGGTGGTGGTGATGATGATGGTGTTGAAGACAGTGATGGTGATGATGATGTTGATCATGATGATGGTGGTGATGGTGATGATGGTGTTGATGATGAGAGTGATGGTGATGATGATGGTATCGATGATGACAGTCATGGTGATGATGGTGTTGACTGTTTCTGATTATTGTTCATGTTCCTTTCACATCTTATGGGATTTGGGGTGTTGCTTAGCAACAGGACTGACTGTTGTGCCTGCTGTGTGTTAACATGGAGACCAACCCGGTCCTCATGTTTCTAACTTGGTCTGAAGTCCTCCAGAGTAACTGCGATCTAAATTTTGAAACCACATGGTCCATGAGTGTCCATCAGACCTGATCCAGACCTGATTTAGACCTGGTCCAGACAGAGTCTGTTAAACATGTTAAACATCAGACCGCACATGGCGGTGACTGTGGTTATGTCACTGTGCTCAGAGATCTTGATACTATCTGATCAGCTTCGTCCTCCTCTTCCTCCCTCAGCCTTGAATGAGCCCACCATAGATTATGGCTTTCAGAGGTTACAGAAGGTCATTCCTCGTCACCCCGGAGACCCAGAGAGACTGCCCAAGGTACCACACACACACACACACACACACACACACAAACACGGACAAACAATTGTTTTATATAAACAGTAAGTGATTATTGTTGGTGTTTCCATCAGTCTGTGTTCTGGTTGGCTGCTCTGAGGCCTGATAATCATCGGCTGCATCTGCTGATTCTACTGTGTGTGTGTGTGTGTGTGTGTGTGTGTGTGTGTGTGTGGTGACACAAAGTCAGTCCTTAATACAATTCAGACTCCTGTTTTCACACACCTTGTGCACTTTTACCAAACACACATAGACAGTTTGAATCAAACTTGCTGTTGATGATGTTGACATGCGAGCAGACGATGTGAGGTTCTTCAGTTGTGAGGTTCCTGAGGTTAGAGGATGCTGAGGTTCTTGAGGTCATAGGTTACCCGGGTGTGAGTTTTCTGAGGTCAGAGGTTCCTGAGGCATGAGGTACCTGAGGTCAGATGTTCCTCAGGTGTGAGGTTCCCAAGGTCGGAGTTTCCTGGGGTTCCTTAGGTCGGAGGTTGCTGAGGTTCCTGAGGTCAGAGGTTCCTTAGGTTTGAGGGTCCTGAGGTCAGAAGTTCCTGGGGTCAGAGGTTTCAGAGGTGTGAGTTTCCTGAGGTGTGAGGTTTCTGATGTCAAAGGTTCCTGAAGTCAGAGGTTCCTGAGCCACAAACCACCAGCTGCCTCGCTCTGATGCTAACAGAAACAGGTTCATGTGTTCAGTCCTGATGCGAACTGAAAACACTTCCCATGGTGTCTTCAATAATTCAGTTGTAATGGTTTGATTCAATTACCCACAATGCCTTGTTCTTGGCTGTAGCAGAGCCATTGGCGACCACAGGAACTGAAACAATCCTCAAAGACTCTGATGCTTCGGATCGCTGAACCAGGTTTTTGCAAAGGTCTGATTAGGGTCTGGACTCCAGGTTCCACCTGACTCACATTCAACCAATCAGGCGCTGTGCAGCAACCTGCTCCACATCCCATCAAAGTCAATGCTTAAGTTGTTTCGATGGAAATGAGCTGACTGGCATTCATTGTTACACACACATTTACCTTTTATTTGATTATCTCCAGTGTGTGTGTGTGTGTGTGTGTGTGTAAAGCCCATTGGCAAACAGAGAGGCTGAAACAGTCAAATCAGGTAATCAGCAAGTGCAGCCATGTGGCAAGAAAGGAGATTGACACACACAGGCAGAGACACACACACACGCACGATTATCAGTCTTTGTCTTATCTGATTTGTGAAATAAGAGTTTTTCAGTTTTTCTTTGTTTTGGTTGGGATGTGTCTGCTTCTCTCTGAGCTACACACACACACACACACACACACACACACACACCTGAGCTGAAGTAGGATGACATTTCACCCTCAGGTTAAAATCATTGAAGTTCTGCCCCCTTTCAGCAATGACATGTTTTGTGATCTTTGTGAGTTAAACTCAGAAAACAAAGTCATGTGACACAGCACCCTATTAGGATGTCCTGATCACATGTCTGACCCCCCCCCCAGACTTTTTTTTATTTGTGAAAAGCTTTTGTGTGTGTGTGTGTGTGTGTGTATGACTACACGTTAAAAAGAATAATTGGTTTCCGCCTGTGCTCACATGACAAGCACCTCTGAGTGTGTGGGAGACACACACACACTCATAGGTGCTTGTCATTTCACTGGGTAACATTGAAACACTTGTAATAATAAGGCTTTCATTTGTCACTACAAACACTGTGTGTGTGTCTGTATGTGTCTGTGTGTGTGAACATCTCTCTGCATAAACGAGCAGATTAAGACAGAGGCTGAGAGCTACTTCACAGAAATGACTTCCCCTCTCTTTGTGTGTGTGTGAGATGATGCTGTTATTGTGAATCAGTTCATCTCAAAGAGAAAAACAGAAAGGGAGAAAAAAGGAAGAGAATAAAGAAGGAAAAAAGAAAAACTGGACAAAGATGAAAAAAGGTGAGGAGAAAATGAGGGGAGAGGGGGTGGGGTGAGGAGGAGGGGCAGGTGAGGAGGAGGGGGCGGAGTGAGGAGGAGGGGCGGGGTTAATTAAAAATGCTCCTGAAGAAGTTTGTAATGAAAAGCAGCAGATTAACAGAGTTTAATTAAGATAAAGGCTAAACGAAGCATTGTTCTGTCACTGCCTGATTAGACACACACACACACACAGGCACACACTCTATCACACAAACACACACACCTGTTTGTTTGGCAGTGTTTTAATATTGTTCATTGAAGTGAAGAAGTTCAATATGTGTGTGTGAGTGTGTGTGTCTGTGAGTGTCTGTGAGTGTGTGTTTGTAAGAGTGTGTGTGTGTGCTCACTCTGTGAGGTGTAACTGAGCTCTAATTAGAATAAACACTGTTTAATACTATCAGCTCCATCAGGTCAACAACCACATACACGCACACACACTCCCAGGGGTATCAGCAGCTGTGTGGATGATGATGAAGAGGCTGAACCTTCCTCACGTCATGTTGATCCTGATCTGTTAATGGCCTCCTACTCATCCTCTTCTTCTGTGGTGGTTGTCTGGTTACCTCATGTTCACCTCTCTCTGCTGCAGGAGGTGCTGTTGAAGAGAGCAGCTGACCTGGTGGAGGCGCTGTACGGGATGCCCCATAACAACCAGGTAACTCACCTGTCTTCTTTTATCTGGCTCTGGTCTTCCTGGCTTTGGTCTTTCTTGCTCTGGTCTTCCTGGGCATGGTCTTCCTGGCTCTGGTCTTCCTGGGCCTGGTCTTCCGGCTCTGGTCTTCCTGGCTCTGGTCTTCCTGACTCTGGTCTTCCTGGGCATGGTCTTCCTGGCTCTGGTCTTTCTGTCTCTGGCCTTCCTGGGCCTGGTCTTCCTGGCTCTGGTCTTCCTGTCTCTGGTCTTCCTGACTCTGGTCTTCCTGGCTCTGGTCTTCCTGATTCTGGTCTTCCTGGGCATGGTCTTCCTGGCTTTGGTCTTCCTGGCTCTGGTCTTCCTTGCTCTGGTCTTCCTGGGCCTGGTCTTCCTGGCTCTGGTCTTGCTGGCTCTGGTCTTCCTGACTCTGGTCTTCCTTGCTCTGGTCTTCCTGGGCATGGTCTTCCTGGCTCTGGTCTTCCTTGCTCTGGTCTTCCTGGGCCTGGTCTTCCTGGCTCTGGTCTTTCTTGCTCTGGTCTTCCTGGGCTTGGTCTTCCTGGCTCTGGTCTTCCTGGCTCTGGTCTTTCTTGCTCTGGTCTTCCTGGCTCTGATCTAAGTTCAGACAAATTAAGTTAAATTCAGTTAAGTTCAATTAAGTTAGTTTAGTTAGGTTAATCAGTAAAATTAATTCAATAAAATACATTCAGTTAAGTCAAGTTAGTTCAGTTAATTCAGTTAAAATTAAATTAGTTCAGTTTAGTCCATTAAATTAAGTTAGTTAGGTTAATTAAGTTAAATTGGTTAAAGTAAATCATGATGTTGATTATTTTATTAGAATTTATGAAATAGAAAAAAAGAATGAAAGTTAAACTCAAAAGTGATGACTGATTTGATCTGAGCTGGTCTGATCTGGTCTCTGGTCTGATCCGGTCTGATCTGGTCTCTGGTCCTAAGTTAAAGTTGATCAGCCTCAGTCACTTTGACTCTGTGACTTTTCCTGTTGGAGACACGTTGTTTTTATTTTCCCATGATGCTCAGGGAGCAGGACGGAGCTGCTGCAGGTTTATGGACCTGAAACACTGGGGGGGGGTTATATCCTTCATCCCCCAACTCCGACACACTGCTCACCCCACCAGTTAATCACCACACGCACAGAGAGAGAGAGAGAGAGAGAGGGGGGGGGAGAGTCAGAGAGGCACAGAGAGACAGACAGAAAGAGAGAGAGACAGAGAGAAAGAGTAACCTTGAACAGAGGTTGTAAACAAATGTAAATCCAAATGAAGTAACAATTATAACTTAAAACGTCATCCATCCCCCACCCCCACCACACACACACACACACACACACACACACACAAGACCTGATTCTGGATTTCCCCCCCCCCAGCCCAACAGGACCAAAACAACCATCAGCTGATAGTCTCTGACCTTTGACCTTTTCAGATAGGTTTCTGTCACTCTTTCAGGTCCTGCTGCGCTTCCTGTGGCCCTTCACAGTAAAAGCTCAACTGATGACATCAGTTCTTGTATTCTAAGCTCATGAAACGTGAATAAACATCAACAAACATCAGAAAGGTTTGATGTTGACGCCAACTCAGCTGACAAACATGTCACTGAGTGTTCCCTGTTTTACCACATGAGGAATAGAACCCGAACTCTTCTCATTAAAGATGATTGACAGGTGTGATGTGTGTCACATGACTGTAGGAGATCATCCTGAAGAGAGCGGCCGACATCGCCGAGGCACTCTACAGCGTACCGAGGAACCACAACCAGATCCCATCGTTAGGCAACACTGCCTCCCATGGCATGATGGGCGTGAACTCCTTCAGTGGACAGCTGGCCGTCAACGTCTCAGAGACATCACAAGGTAGGGGTCTCAGGAAGTAGCTTCTTCTTCTGTGACTTTATCATAAACCTGATAGAGACAACTGGGACCTCAGAGTCCACATAGGACCTGTGGAGGATCTGAGGACATCCAGATTATCCAGTCCTCACATTCTGTCAAATCACACCTACAGAAGTAAATAATGAGAACATCTCTCCACCTCTGCAGAGAAACTGACTCCACATCCATTTACTAGATTTTCCCAGAGCTTTAACCACATCTCGGTCTTCCTCAGAGGAGGAATCTATCAGGCCGTCAGGTACATTGGTAGAACTGCCCCAGGTCCTATCAGGTACATCGGTAGAACTTCCCCAGGTCCTGCAGTATGATTCCAACCTGCTGTCGACCTCTTCCAGTAGGCTACAGTCGTAACACCAGCAGTGTGTCACCGCGGGGTTATGTCCCAAGCTCCACCCCCCAACAGAGTAACTATGGCAACACAGTGAGCAACAGCATGAACGGCTACGGCAACGCTGGCATGCCAAACCTCGGTGTGGCAACATCACCAGGTTTCCTCAATGGGTCATCTGCCAACTCTCCCTATGGCAGTAAGTATCAAGGTAAATACTACTGTTAATACTACTACTACTGCAGTACTTCACTGTTCAGAGTATATAGTACTCACTGTTAGTTTTACTTCACTGAAACAAACCAAATGTTGATCGAAGTCGTGGTCCTGATGTTACAGAGGATGACCTTTGACCTTCAGATGATGAACCTCATTGTGTAAATCTAAACTAAACAAGCAGATTATTGTGTAATTTACAGACCACGTTCCTGCTCTCCAGAGGAAGTGCCACCTAGTTTGTGAACTGGTTGAACTGGTTTCTGAACTGGTTTCTTTGTCCTCCAGTTGTCCCGTCCAGTCCGACCATGGCTGTGTCCAACTGTAACTCCTCTCATGGAGTTTTCTCCTTCTCAGCTGCCGTTAAACAGAAGAGCGCCTTTGCTCCCGTCGTCCGACCACCAGCGTCTCCTCCTCCACCAAACTGCTCCGCCAACAACGCCAACGGGCTGCAAGGTATGACACACACACACACACACACACACACACACACACACACACAGTCTGTGGCCTTTCTGCTTCAGCAAAGACAGAGAGCAACATGAATATTTAACACTCAACAAACCTCTGTCAGAAACACTGACATCACACACACACCAACTGCCTGAGAGAGAGAGAGTGTGTGTGTGTGTGTGTGTGTGCGTGTGTGTGTTTAGAGGATGTATCTGTGGGTTGTAGTGAATAAAACATGCATTGGCCTGTCACTCTCCATGCAACACTAACAGCACTCAGGTTACTCACCCTATGTGTCTGTGTGTGTGTGTGTGTGTGTGTGTGTCTGTGGATCATCAGCTCCGTCTACAGCATCACAGTATTTATACAGAGCAGATCTTTACTGTTAGAGTCTGAGACCAGCAGCAGACTCATCTGCTTTCCTTCATACCTCCATTCCTCATCCCTCCATCCCTTCAGAGAAAAGGGGGTGGGGCCTTCAGTTCACTTGTCTGATGGAGAGCTCACCATAAACCTGTGAGCTGTCGTCATGGTGCTGCTCTTGTTATCAGGATGATGATCAGTGAACTCATCACCTAATGACTTCATCGCCTCATCACGTCACACTGTCGTTGTCTCTTCAACTCTGTTTCTCCTGCTGCTGTTATTGCACATCTGTAAAACTCTCTTTGTGTCTCTTTCTCTAACTGCAGCCATGTCCGGCCTCGTCGTCCCTCCGATGTAAGAAACCCTCCTCCTGTTCTTAATTTCTCTCCTTCCCCTTGGCCTCGAGCACCAATCACCTCAGAGGAGGAGGGGCATCAGACAGAAGCTGACCAATAAGAAGCGAGTATTGGTTATCCATCCCAGCAGACTGAATCATTGTCTCTGATTGGACAAGTGTCTGGACTTTTTGTATGGAGGTTTCTCCAGGTGCTTTCAGCTCTGTAATTATTCTGCTGTTTTAACTCTGTGTTTGGGAGGCGGGGTCTGCTAGAGTAAAAACTGTGATGTCACTTGTGTCGTGACATCACTTCCTCTACATGTGAAATAATTCTGTAACAAATGTAAATTGGAAATATTAAAGGTCCCACATTACAGACACATCGCACACATTGAAGGTGTGGTTGCCATGGTGCCACCGTGCTGTCAACTGCCAGGTGATAAACACCTGCCTGTCTGACTTCAGGTGATGACAAACAGGAAGTGTTCTATTCACACAGAGCTGGACATCATGCTTTGCATCAGATACAACATCAGCAAGGACACTTCAGAGGAAGCTAGTGAGGGGGCAAGGTAGAAAAAAAGATTCCTACCTAGAGTGCAGGGAGGATGTCTCCTCTTTGGGAGCAAAGAGGAAAAGAAGAAGATATGGATGGATGAAAGACGTTTCATGTTAGGAAACAACACAGGGTGGAAGAAGAAAACTTCTCGTGAGAGAGCAATGAAAAAGGTAGCCTTCTACTTAGGAAACAGGGAGGAAGACATTTTTCATGTCAGGGATCAGGAATGTACGAGCTTCAACCTGAGGAGGAAGGAAGTTTAATGAAGTAAGAAGGAAGGCACAGGTGAACTTGGCCATGATTGGCTCTCCTCACTATGACATCACTACAGGTGGTTTACACCTGCTGCTGTCAGCCCAGAGTTGTTTCTGGATCATTTCTGGACTAAACTCAGCATGAAGATGATAATTATGATGAGTCCTACAATGAAAAGATTGACAAAAATAAAGTGAATGAAAATGGTCTTTCTCTGTGTACTTGCACTGCCCCCTCTTCAAGAACCCCCGCCCCCAACTGTCTGTGATTTTTGAGTTGTTTTTTATGCTTGCACTGTAAAAATTAATCCTGCATCCTGATAGGCTACTGTGAATGTCCGTCTTCTTGTTCAGAGTTGTCTTTTTAATCATAGGTCCTAGCCCCACCCTGAGCACTTGAGCCCCGCCCCTTGTTTTGTGTGTGGGTTTTGTGGTTTTGCTGAGTATTTCTACATCACTGTGGCCCTGCCCCTGAGCTCACAGAGGAAACTCTTTTGTATCATATGATTATAAATAGTGTTTATATCTTTGTATCATGTGTCGTCGTCATGGTTTTTCACATGTGTGTCTGTGATGGTGCCACGCCCACAACAAACCATTGTTTTGTATCCAAGAAAAGTGAATGTGCACATTCATAGAGCTGTCAATCAAAGCTGAAGCGTTGAATCAGCTGCACTTGTTTGTTTTGTTGTTTTAACTATGTTTGACTGTAACGACTTCCTGTCACTGAATAAAGTCAACAGCTCCCTGAGTCCCGCCTCCAGTCTGTCACTCACTGGGATCACAGGTCGGGGTCAAAGGTCTGGAGTTCAACACACACTGACACTTTCAGAAAAGCAACACAACTGACATATCCCATCATGCATTGTGCTGAAAGAAAGGGGAGGGACTGGTCTGGTACGGTAATGTCCATTCTGGTCAGGTCAGGGTGTCAGTTTAACATTCAGAGCTGAGAGCTGGTCCTGGTCTCTGGTGAACTGGACAGTGTGAGTCTGTTATCGTGTCTTTTGTGGTTTAATGAATCTGAGCCACACAAACAGGAAATGATTAAGATGAGTTGCAGATAGAGTCAGACTTAATTATGACTTTTATTTCTTCTGTGTTATCATCTCACTCTTCCCGTTGTTATGGAGACAAGCCAAGCAGACACACACAGGTGGGTGAGTCCAGGTGACACAGGTACACACAGACACACAAAGTCCTTTGTTCAACAAACCAGTGACATGGACCTGATTGACCTCTGACCAGGCAAGGTGGGAGGGGTCACCTTCCCTGGACTGACGTGGTGTCAGAACAGGAATTCTAGTTCTGTCTGCTTTGGATCCTGGATCCTGGACCCAGGCGAGACAAAGTGGACTTCTGAGTGTCAGGATCAGGCTTTAACAGGGCCCTGCAGGTAGCTCCAGGTTCTTGGTCCAGTGTGATCCAGCAGGATGAAGGATGCCAGTATGGTTCATGTTCTTTGACGCTGGTCCTGGTGTAGGTGGATTATCTTGGTCCAGATGATCCTCCTGAGGAGCATCTGAGAACCCCCCCCCAAGGGGCATTGTGACGTGTGTTGTTCTAATATTCTGATCCGCTGCCATGGCTACAACTCTCAAGGCTGTGCACCTGGCTACACACTGATTTCCTGCTGGGTGAGGAGTGACCTTTGACCTCAAGAACAAGAAATCTGAATATTTGGGAATTGAAATTGTTGTACTGTCCCTTTAAGGAGACAATCACTGTGTCTGTGTGACCACAATAACCACACTCTCTCTTCAGGATAATGTGGTTGTATCTGTATCCTGGCAAGTTTTCACACACATACTGAGCTCAGGGCTCTCCCTGAGGACCTGATTGAGAGCAGGGAGCTCTGGTTGCCGTGGCAGCAGCAGCTCCCCTCCTCCATCAACACTCGATTTCCTTTTTTACTCATTCCCCTCTCTCTCTCTCTCTGTCTGTCTCTCTGTCTCTCTCTTCTCTGTCTTTGTCTGTCTCCCTCCTCCCTCTCCATCTCTCTTCCTCTCTCCCCCTCTCTCTGTCTCTCTTTTTCTGTCTCTCTGTCTCTTTCGCTCTGTCTCTCTCTCTCTCTTTGTCTCTCGCTCTTTTTCTGCCTCTGTCTCTCTCTTTCTCTCTCTGTCTTTGTCCCTCTCTTTCTCTCTCTCTCTTCCTTTCTCTCTCTGTCTGTCTCTCTCTTTATCTCTCTTTCTTTCTCTCTCTGTCTCTCTTTCTCTCTCTGTCTCTTTCTCTCTCTCTTTTTCTCTCTGTCTCTCCCTCTCTCTCTCTCTCTCTCTCTGTCTTTCTGTCTCTTTTTTCTCTCGCTCTTCCTCTCTCTCTTTTTATCTCCCCCTCTCTTTCTCTCTCTCTCTATCTCTTCCTCTCTCTTTCTGTCTCTCTTTTTTCTCTCTCATTCTTCCTCTCTCTATCTCTCTGTCTCCCTCTTTTTCTCTTTCTCTTTCTCTCTATGTCACTCTCTCTTTTTCAGTCTCTCTCTCCCTCTCTTTCTCTCTATGTCACTCTCTCTTTTTCAGTCTCTCTCTCTATCTCTCTCTCTTTCTCTCTCTTTTTTCTCTCTTGCTCTTCCTCTCTATCTCTCTATGTCTCTCTTTCTGTCTCCCTCTTTTTCTCTTTCTCTCTCTCTGTCACTCTCTCTCTTTTTCAGTCTCTCTCCCTCTTTCTTTCTCTCTCTGTCTTTCTGTCTCTTTTTTCTCTCGCTCTTCCTCTCTATCTCTCTCTGTCTCTCTTTCTCTTTCTCTCTCTCTGTGTCTCTCTCTCTGTCTCTCTCTCTCTCTGTCTCTCTCTTCCTCTCTCTTTCTGTCTCTCTCTCTCTGTCTCTCTTTCTCTCTCTCTGTCTCTCTTTCTTTTTCAGTCTCTTTCTCTCTTTTCTGTCTCTCTTTCTTTCTCTCTGTCACTTTCTCTCTCTTTTTCAGTTTCTGTCTCTCTCTCTGTCTCTCTCTCCCTTTCTCTCTCTCTCTCTGTCTCTCTCCCTTTCTCTCTGTCTCTCTCTCTCTTTCTCTCTCTCTCTCTGTCTCTCTCTTCCTCTCTCTCTTTCTGTCTATCTTCCCCTCTATCTCTCTGTCTCTCTCTCCCTTTCTCTCTCTCTCTCTGTCTCTCTCCCTTTCTCTCTGTCTCTCTCTTTCTCTCTCTCTGTCTCTCTCTCTTCCTCTCTCTCTTTCTGTCTATCTTCCCCTCTCTCTCTCTCTCTCTCTCTCTCTCTCTCTCTCTCTGTTCTGCTGTACCTCACTCTGTCAGATTGATGATGTCCATTACTGCTGATCGATAGATGACCCATTGATCGGCCTGATATTGATCAGTCCACATTGACACACAGTGTGTGTGTGACCTGTCTCACCTTGTGTCATTACCGAATCAGACTGTGTGTGTGTGTTTGTAAGTGATCTGATTGGATTGTTCAGAGTCACTTGACCCTTTGTGATAAGCTGAGACAAACTTCTTCACTTAGAAGGTTTCAACACTGTTTGTTTGTTTGTTTCTATGATGCTGAAACAACATAACCTGTTTTGATAAAACTAACACTTAAAAAGTGTTAAAGTTGAACAGTGACAGCTCTCAGACAAGTCTCAGTGGTCCTGGTCTGTACTCCTGGAACACAACACAGTTGTTTGAAGAAGGCTGAAAGCTCAGGGAAATATCACAGGTTTGATCCTATCAGGGAGAGCTCAGCTGAAGGAGGCAGCACAGCAGCAGGTCAGCAACCTGTGAGGCGTTTGAGGGACAGTTCACAGGATCAGGATCCTTAGTGTTCTTAGTCAACCAGTTTGATACCAGTTAACTTCATTCTAGGGTGATCGTCAATCACCCAGTGACTTCACTGTCTGCTGCCACTGTGTTGCCATGGGGACCATAGGCTGTAAACATTTTAACACAGGCGAGAGAGGGGGTCTCAGAGGGGCAGCCATGTTTGTTGATTAAACTAAAACAAGACAAACACAGAGACAAAACAAACTAATTACCTGCAAACAAACCTGATGGCTGAGAGTGCTAACGAGGCTTAACGAGGTCACACAGTGTTTACAGAGGTGAGTGTGTGTGTGTGTGTGTGCGTCTGTATGCGGGGGGGTGGTTTATAAGCTTGATGTAGCGACATGCAGATAACGTTCCATCAGTTTCTTTAACACACACACACACACAGGTGAATAATTGATGGTTCAGTGTAGAGAAGCTAAAACACTCTGCTTTTAATAAAACGTGTGTGCGTGTGTGTTCAATAAAATATTAGTTGTCATGTCGACAGATGAATTATAAATCACATATGCACATACACATTCTGGAGCTATCACACACACACTGTGCTACTTTGACCCACAAACCTGTTTTTATAATATAATACACAAACTCTGTGACTGTGGAGAGGGAAGAGGGAAGGAGTGAAGGAAGGAAGGAAGGGAGGGAGGAAGGATACAAGGAGAAGAGTGTGTCTGTCAGACTGTAGTTATTAATAACAGTAAGTGAATCTACTGCAGAGAGAGAGAGAGAGAGTGTGTGTGTGTGTGTGTGTGTGTGTGTGTAATTGAGTTTCATGGGGTCTAAATATGATCCATGTCTGTTGTCACGGTGACAAGTGAGTGATTATTGTCCTGCCTTTCTAATATCAGCCTGAACACACACACATGCACACAGCTCAGGTTGATCTAATAAATGTATCTGAGCCTCAGAGTCAACATGAAAAAAGAAACAAGGCATCATGTTGTCTCCTCTCTCGCTGCATGCTGGGAGTTTTGGTGTGTGAGTGGTCTGTCTGTTTGTGTGTCTGTGTGTGAGTGTGTGTGGAGGAGTGAATTTGATTCTTTAATTGTTTTTTTCTGATTCTCTTTCTTCTTGTTCCTGATGAGAAGGCCAGACATTGGTTGATAACTGTGATGTCACAGGGACATGGCGGCGCTCCCTCCCTACTGAGGCTTCTTTCCCCCTCCATCAGACATGGGATCAGGCTGGTGGCTGCTCCACAGTTCACCGTGGAACAGGTTCTCCTGGCTGTAGAGGAATGGGTTCTCCTGGCTGTAGGAGAAATGGTTCCCCTGGTCCTAGAGGAACAAGTTCTCCTGGCCATAATGGAACAGGTTCTCCTGGCTGTAGGGGGAGAGTTAGACCTCTGACCTCTGACCCTCAGTCTTTCTCTGAATTCTAGAGCCAATGGTGATTAGAAGATGAACTGATTCATTGGACAGAACCAGTAACTGTAACAGAACCTGGGAGAACAAGTGAAAAGCTTGAGGAACTCCCAACTCGCTGCAAACATTGACAGGAGGTTTTAAGAGTGTCTAAAACTTTCTTCTTCTCTGGTCTGGACTCTGGTGCCTCAGAAAGGAGATCAGGGTCTCCTGAGGAACTGGAGATCAGGGTCAGGAGATCAGAGGAGAGGAGAGGAGGAGAGGAGAGGAGGGAGGAGAGAGGAGAGAGGGAAAGGAAAGGAGAGGAGGATGGGGGAGAGGAGTGAGGGAGAGGAAAGGAGAGGAGGAGGGGGGAGGAGAGAGGGACAGGAAAGGAGAGGAGGAGAGGGGGAGAGGGGGAGAGGAGAGAAGGAGAAGGAGAGGAGGAGAGGGGTGAGGAGTGAGGGAGAGGAAAGGAGAAGAGGGGAGGAGAGGGGGAGGAGAGAACAGAGAGGAAAGGAGAGG
>CM076667.1:21053350-21064775 GCA_038496675.1 Rachycentron canadum | reverse complement strand
ACTGTATGGACCTTTAACATCTACCTTTAGACTGTATGGACCTTTAAAGATATATGCAAAGTTCTCTGTAAATATTTTGAAAATTTGGGGTTAGGTTTGGATGAATTCAGCTTTGATTTGGTTTTGAATCCAGCTCTAACTGGCTTCTTGAGAGCTGAGTTGAAATAGTTAACATATATGATGGTGGCATCATCCAGACCCTGTCAGTGACCCCTAACCCAGCAGACAGGTGGACAGATGTACCTATGTTGTGGCTCAGCAGGTGTCGTTGCACCTCAGAGGGGGTGGGGTTCGACCCGAGGCATCGCATCACCGTGATGAGCTCCGGGGCGTCGATCTTCCCTTTCCTCTGGCGGTCATATAGAGAGAAACACTCCTTAAACTCTGCAAAAACAATAAGAGCATGAAAGAGTCATAAAGGTTCAGACAGAAGCTGCTACTTGACTTCATGATAAACAGTCTGATGTTTCCCTGACAAAGATCCTCAGGATGAAACACAGCGTCACAGGAGACACTTAAACCTCCACTAAGACAGTCCTGCACATGTGCTTCTCAAGGCGCTTTATTGTTTTATTGTCCTCAAACCTTCCACAGGACAGCTGTGTGGTTTTATAACTTGTTGTTCTTATGACATTATACAATTCACTCAGCTCGACAGCTGGATGTGTAATATATTTATAATCTATATGTAAAGCTCTCTGTTGCTGAAAGGTCCTGAACAAACAAACTAGACTCAGAGCTCAGCCTGAGAGGAGATGGAAAACTACACTGAGATGGTTTTTGGTTCTTAAAGCCACAGATATATCTTCTGATGGAGATCAACCCTTCAAAATAAAAGACCAGAAAAGTTAGAATATGGACCTTTAATATAAAACATGGACGTTTTTAAGATTTGAAATTTTAGTAATTCGAGGGCGTAGCCACTTTGAGTGACAGGTGGATGAGCACAGCCTCGTTTTAGCTCCAAAAAACCCCCACTTTTTTGCCCATATTTGGATTAGCTAGGATTTAGGGGCGGAGTCAGGCACTGTCAAGATGGTGAGATCTTTACTTACAGTTTATGATCACACCCAATCAGAGCATCTTTAAATGAAACACTGGAGAACAGTAAAATATGGGACCTTTAAAATAAAACTGATGGGTATTTTTTACCATAAACCAAAGATGAATCTATTCATCTCAATGATAATCACAAGGAAAATATTCATTAGTTGCAAACTTTAAAGAAAACAAAGGGCCACAGTCACTGTCACTGCCAGGCCTTCACCCAGTGAATACAAAAGCACTTCATCTGCTGAACTGCACAGTATCACAGAAACAGACCCAAAAGCCCCCTGGTAACTCCTCCATCCTTTCAAGCAGAGACAATGATGAGAATTTAATGTCTCCTCATTAGTGTCGTTAGTGTAGAAAGTGCGCTCAGACAGTGAGCCTTTGTATTTAATCACATTAGCAGGTCAGGGACACCAGCCAACAGATCACTGTGTGAGTCTCCTGAGCCTCCACAGAACAAGTGCAGCTTTGTAGAGAGCAGACACAGGGAAAACTCTGCTGTTTGATTAGACACAAACACCACTGCCCCCGACTCGTTTGTCTGAAATGGTTCCAAAAAACCCGCTGCTCTGAAAAAGGTGTATCAGTCATCTGAAAATAGCTCTTCTTCCTCCACAAGCAGGAGTTCACTACAACACTCGTGTCGTGTATGAGTCTTACCATTAATCTGGTCCTGCGTCAGGAACTTCGCCTGAGACAGAAGAAGAAAAGACACAGCATGAGTGAACTGGTGGAAAAGCAGAAATGAGGCTGCAGGTGGAATCTGGACGACAGCTCAATCTTTATCTCACCATTGTGACTCAGTGTGTGTGAGTGGATCTGGACTCTGCCGGCTGCTGCTCGGCTCAGGAATCTGATCCAGGCCACTGTAAGGGAAGACACCGAGGACACCTCCCTCTGTCAGCTGTTAGAGCTCAGCTGCTGTCACCTCAACTACCAAGGATAGTGATGAAATGTAGCTCATGGTCCCCAGAGGATGAGTTCTTTCTGGTCTATTTTCCTCTAAATGGACCATCATTTAAAAAATGAACATCATGTTGTATTGAAGACTTGAAACTAGAGACTGAGACCATAAACTCATTAGGAAAACGTTTACTGAGCTAATAAATCAAGGAGAAGTAGGGACATTTTCCCATAGACTTCAATACAATCTGACTTCTTTAACAACCAGTGGAGTCGTCCCCTGATGGTCATTAGAGAGATGAAGGGTTAAGGCTCAGACCAGAGTCCAGGTCCAGGTTTAATGACAGTATGTGGTTTACAGCTAACTAATGCTAATATTTACATGTTAGCATTGTCACTGGAGATGTGTTAGCATGTGTTAGCTCATAGCTCCATGCCTATGTACATCCTGGCTGCAGTTTCTTTATGCCTTAACTCTTCTTTATCTACGGATTCTTGAGTCAGGACTGTCGTACATTACCCAGAATGCTTTTCATTAGGCGCCAGAGAAAGGTGTTCAGTGTTCAGCTTCTTGTCTGCACTTTTAATTTGGTTATTAAGTTTGTAACCCAGCTCGACTCTGAGAGCAGAAAGTTATTTTAACTGAGGGCAGTTTAAAGTGAATTCTTTTTTTTTTTTTAATTAAACTAAATAGTTTAATTTTCTTGATTCTTCTGCACAGAATGTCTTTGTCTGTATTTTTGAATCACTATATGGAAGAAAACGATGTTAATAGTTGTGTTCCTTTGGAGAGGCCAACAGTTAGTGAAGGATTGTTTTTTATTTCAGCTAAGAAATGGTGTGTTCTCCCTCCTCATTACTTCCTCCTGGTCTCTTCTCACGTGGGTGTAGAAGCTGCTCTCCGATGGATTTCATGACGTCTTCTGAGCACAGTCGTGTGTAGATGCTGAGTGACTGAACCGAATAAACCTTTAGCTTCCACAATGAAGATCTTTTTCCTTCCAAATAAAAGACTCAATGATTCACCAAATGCTTTTACAAGTAAATATAGAAAACACACATCACCAGGAAACAGAGATTAGCTTCTCTGATGTTGGGAGGAAACTGCAGCTGAACATTACATTTGGTGAAAATTCATTCTGATGCATCATGGATGTCCATATTTTAATTTCTCTAGTGCTTTATCTGAAGTGTTGATCTCCATAAGAAGATATATGTATTTGTGGTTTTAAGAACCAGAAACCATCTCAGTGTAGTTTTACATCTCATTTACATGTATGGAAAGATTGTCAGGAGATTTTCTGTGTCACCACTGGGGAAAAGCACGGAGTTGGAAAGTTTAATGAGGAAGAAGAGCGTTCTGCTTTCTCTCACGCTGCATCACTGATGGATTTTCAGCCCTGTTTAACTGTTGCAACATTAATTAATGACCATCATAAGTGCGGAGGATGCTCGCCTCCTAATCAATCCCCAGTACGTTTTCAAATACATCATCACTTTCATCGTTTTGGTTATCACACATGAATAATGTCCACAAGCACTGAAAGACAAGTTCGCTCCCATCAGCTTATGGGCTGTATGTGTTTTGCTGGGCAGTCACTTGTTGATGCAGCTGGTATGACTGAAGATGGAAAATCTGAAGGAAGCAGCTGAATTGATTAGTATGAACCTGTGTGGAAATTTCCCTGACGACTTGAAATGAAACAGTTTTCTTTTTTTTTCTTTTTTTAGTCTAAAAGATTCAGATCAGTTCAGAGTTTTGTTAAAGAAATCCCTTTTTCATTAGTGGCAGCTACAGTAGCTTAGTAACGATAGCTAACCTTCTGTTAGCAACATTATAAATGTGTTTGATAAATGTTGCTCTTGCTCCCTGGCTAACAGAGGTGTGTCTGAAGCGTTTGTTTTGGTCTGAGATGCTGGTGATTTAGTGCGACATCTAGTGGCGGTGATGATGGTTTACAGAACTTGACATTTCAGTCCCGGCTGAGTTGTTCGTGGTGGTAACAGGTTTAAAACTACAGGTGTCAGGTCTCTGGGCAGCAAGACAAACAACTGTCATCTCAATAAATCAATTACTCAATAACTGGCTCTTTCTATCATTTTGTGGTCAGCTGTGATTGATACTGCCATCCAGTTATATGACAGTCTTTTACAGTGTAAGTCATGTTATGTTTTATTAGTTAAGTGCTTTTAATGTGACGCTGCAGCAGGAAATGAGACTTAATACAATATTTTTTCTGGGATTTGTCACCTCAGACACTCGGTTCATAAAACTGCAACACTTTGATCTGTGGATCACAGGCTCTGGCACCATTGTGTTGCCTCCTTCAGGGTTGGATGGTGACTTAAAAGCCATTTATTTCAATGAAAATGTTGGAGACTGTCATTCTGAGTCACCCTCAGCCAGACTGCCGCAGGCAATCTGAGCCTCCTCTGAACCTCTTTGTGATCACACCCTGAAAAACTTGGTCAGTATAATGTCTGAATGTCATCATATCATTCAGTCCAAAACTTCAGAGCTGCAGAGCAGAGCGTCCGGTTCACCCTGTCGGGTCAGGTCAGTGTCCCAGAGTCAGTGTGAACAATGAGCAGCTCCATTATGTCCCTGTGACCCGGCGGAGGTAAAGGGTGTAGACGGCTCGAGGCTGCGGGACGTAGATCAGCCCGGGGTGTTTCTTCCTCAGGGTGGGGTCGTCCCACAGACAGGCCACCCAGACCACCACCAGGAACAGAGCTGAGAAGAAACTGTGACACCAGAGAACATCAACAAACCAGGTTCTCCACAGAAACACATTGAATTCACAGCTGTGCTTCCTTTATGACATCATCTTCCTGTCCTGTTTCCTGGTGTGTCGTGAATATGAGGATGTGATTGGTTAAAGCTGTTAATGTCGGATGTTTCCACTGCGCAGCTTTAAATCTGAACATGTCACATGTTGATGTTTAACTACATGTACTGTCCCATCATCTCTTTATGTGCACCTGTAGAGCATGAAGAGGCCGTTGCTGTCAGGAACCATGCCCCGCCTCCTCTGGTGCATCACTGTGGCAGCCATTGTAAAGAAAGTGAAGATGAAGAGGATGAAGGTTTGTCCCTCAGTGATCAGGTACCTGTTGAGAGCAGAGGGAGCATTAAAGGTCCATACAGTCTAAAGGTAGATGTTAAAGGTCCACACAGTCTAAAGGTAGATGTTAAAGGTCCACACAGTCTAAAGGTAGATGTTAAAGGTCCATACGGTCTAAAGGTAGATGTTAAAGGTCCACACAGTCTAAAGGTAGATGTTAAAGGTCCACACAGTCTAAAGGTAGATGTTAAAGGTCCATACGGTCTAAAGGTAGATGTTAAAGGTCCATACAGTGGTGCCTCTCCTCTGATTGGCTGACTGACCTGTTGTCTCTAGAGCTCAGAGCTCAGCCTGAGAGAGGAGATGTAAAACTACACTGAGATGGTTTTTGTCCTAAAACAAATGTATCTGCTTATGGATATCAACACTTCAAAATAAAAGACTGAAGAAGTTGAAATATGGACCATTAATATAAAATATGGCCCTTTAATCTAATATATGGCCCTTTAAAATGAATGGTTTCTTTGGAAACGACACTGAAGGAGTCTTGGTTTGTATTTAAAGGGCAAAGACACTCCTGACTTTAATCTTTAAGTGCTGTCCTCTGTGAATAATGTAATTAGTCAGCAACATCTGAGAACCACCTAATCAATTATTACTGGAGGCACACACACACACACACACACACACACACACACAGGTGTTGTTGGTGTATTGTTCATCAGATATTAGTTACAGTTTCAGTGTAAGAACAGTCAGAGGTCAGAGGTCACTTTAGCAGCTCGTCTAAATCAATCAACCCCTTCAGTGCTGTCACAGTTAATTTATAAAGGCCGAGTCAACTTCACAGTGTGAAACACCCTCACACATTTAATACCCACAGTAAACTGACCCAGAACAATCCACCTCAACACATCAGAGCCTGTGTGTTTTAACATCAGATAGTGTGAACAAGGGAGTAACTTCTTCTTATTCTGTGTGTGGGGGGGGTTGATATGTGCAGAGCTGCTGCTCCTCCAGGGTAAATAAAGTTTCTTTGACTTGAAGTGGTTTGAATCAGAGGCGTCCTGAGGTCCTCAGTGTGTTATTTCTAGATGGCCTCTGACATTTTGTGCCTCCTCCCTTATGTGCCTTCACAAATCTGAGACTTTCAGAAACTTCACTGTGGAAAACTGCAGAAGAAACTGAAACTAATTCTTTTGATCTTTTTGCAGAAACTCTTGTGCTGACAGTTTATTGGGAGGGAAAGTCCTGTTAATCCCCACAGCTGCTTTTAGCTTCTATCAGGCTAATGTCTCCGACTGAACACATCCAGTCCAACATTTATGTTCATATCATCTGTAATTATAAATACTATAATATATTTCCCAATAGTAATGCTAGGATCATTTCTTAACCTTGAGTTTAATTGAACATCTTATCCACCTGCTTCACTTCAAGCTAATGGAGACACTCTGTAAATGTAAGTAGCAGCCATTATTCAGCTGGTAATTTAGTTTCTGAATTGGATTGTGTTGAGTATCTATGGATAACGCTGAAGTCACAGTTTAGTTCAACTTAAGCTGTGAAGTTGTGAATAAATGTATTTGTTCAGCTCCATGTAGATTTTCTGATTGCTTCTTTTCATGGCTCTGGGAAACGCACTCATCAGTATTTATGTGGTGAGGTCATTGTTTATTTTGCTTGTTTTTCTGCCGGGTCTCAGCCGGGAGCTGTGTTAACATGATGAAGGAGGAACTGAGCTTCCTGAGGAGTAACAGGAGGAGCCGCCACGTTTCCTCCTCTCACACTTTACACAGACTTAATGTAGATTTATGCATCTGCAGCCTGTTAATGGACTTAATCAGCAGCAAGCACAGGTCTCCCTCAGAGACTCCATCTGTTCCTCACTTTGTGTTTCTTTGTTTTCCTCACACACATAATGTGATAGTATCACAGTGAAGTCAGTGATCTGCACCTCAAAGACACTTCAGCTGCTAACAGAAACACATCTGCTCCTACAGGGGCTGAACCTCTGGCTCTTATCTGGTAGTAAAGCAGTCTGACCAGTAGTAGGCGGCGTTCGGAAGGAGTAGCATCCACGCTGCTGACGGCATCCTCTCCTCCTGTCCACTGGGACAGAAACAACCACTGAAAAAGAGCAAGAGGATGAGGAAGAGAGGAATGTACCTGGAGGAGAAAGAAGAGAAAGAGGGGTCACCGCTGACACCTGGGAACGACAAAGGCTCCACCACAGCGTCCAACAATACAGGTGCCCAGATACTGGTCCAGACCAAAGAGGTCGGAGAGCAGCCGACATTTAAATTCCACTTTATCAAAGTAATGACTGTTTGGAAGTTTGCTTTTACGTCTTTGGAGACGTGAGGGCCTTTGATCATGTTGACTCAACTATCACCCCTCCATGACGTCACCATCGTCTGAGCTGCTGCTCTGAAGCCTACAGGTTGTCATTTGTCCAACGGCCATCTTGTTTTTTTGAAACCCGTAGAAACCATCTTTGGAGGAGAAGGTGGAGCTGAGGAGGAGTGAGGGGTGGAGCTGACCTGCTCTGTACTCTATCCTGATTGGCTGCTACAGTCTGTCAATCATAGTAGCCACGCCCCCTAATTCATCCCCTGCTTTCTGGTCTATTTTCCTCTAAATGGACCATCATTTAAAAAATGAACATCATGTTGTATTGAAGACTTGAAACTAGAGACTGAGACCATAAACTCATTAGGAAAACGTTTACTGAGCTAATAAATCAAGGAGAAGTAGGGACATTTTCCCATAGACTTCAATACAATCTGACTTCTTTAACAACCAGTGGAGTCGCCCCCTGATGGTCATTAGGGAGAATGAAGGGTTAAGGCTCAGACCAGAGTCCAGGTTTAATGAGTGGAAGGAAACGATCAGATGACATGGATTTGTTTTTATCTTACAGGTGATTTCCTTTTGGTGTTGATGTGACTCTTCTTACCACATCAGATGTCCCATGGTGTCATCAAAGTAGAACAGAAGCTCAAAGGCATCGATCTGCAAAATGAAATCAATCCCTCATTCTTACCGACCTGAACCTCATCGACCTGAGAGCTTGTTATTTTATTGTGCACTGTTGAGAAGCGACTTAAATTCAGCTCCAGTTCATAATTTCCCATCTGGCTAATGTTGCATCCAAAGCAGAACCTACCAGGGAGGAGGGTTGGAGGTTCTTCATGACTGGATTCTCTCTGACAGACAGGTGCAGCTCATAGCCAATCAGCAGAAGCCGACAGGTGACAGAGTCGGCCACCAGGTGGAAGCCGCCGGCCATGACGAAGGCAACAATGCCAAGGTGGACAACTGGGAGGGGCGGACTCCTGGGGCAGCGTTCGAGCATCTGCATCAGGAGAACAGATGTTTGACAATGACCTGGAAGAAACGCGTAATGTGATTACACATGAGTGTTCGTTACCTTGAGCAGTATGAGTGGAGAGGTCATGTTGTACAGGATGTGGAGAAATTCTGCAGCACCAGGACGGTTCAGAGGAAACCAGTCTGCTGGGAGGACGAGCTGCAGAGACACTCAGACTATTTATCATGTTAATGTTTGATCTCAAAGTTCAGTTCACGCATGAATGAATTAGTTCTTCTTCTTTTCTTCCCTGAATAAATTATCCCCCATAAAGGACATTTAATCTGAAAAACATGACAATCATTGTCCTGTTACCATGACAACAGGCCGGCCCACATCCAGGATCCAGTTCTGGACAGTGAAGCCAAGCCAAAGGTCAAGGTGAAACCGAGGACTTGGCAGAACCGGATCCATCTCTGCAGAACCAAGCGAGCGGCTGCAGAAACAGGAAAACAGAGCATTAGAGGCTTTGGAGCTGATTTTTCATCATTACTGCTCCAAAGAATGAGCAGAACCCAGATCAGATAAAGAGAGAAACTTCAAATCAGCTCTAGAACAACACAAACACATGTGTGGAACTTCCTGTGTTGAAGTTTTCTTTGGTTATTAAGGTTTACAGGGTTTTATGTAGAAATTCACCCTAATTTTACCTATTTTTGGACGATGTGGGAGTGGGGCGTTTTCAGATGGATGTAGCCGTCTCTTTGGGCTGTTCTCAGATATAGCATAGCTGTGAGCTAAATGCTAATATCACCATGCTAACAGGCTGTCAGTGACAGCAATAACATGCTGATGTTTAGTAGTTAGCTATTATATTTACCATGTTCATTGCCCTTGTTAGCCATGCTAACATCAGCTAACTAGCAGTAAACTGATCATGTAGCTGAGGCTGATGGGAACATCATTAGCTCTGCAGGTCATCAACCAAAGTATTGGATAAATTAAAATGTGACCTCGTAGTGGCGCTAGAGGAAAAGTTGGAGGAAAATCAGATTTATTGCAGTTCATCCTCAGGGGAACATGAACACGTGGCTGAGATGTTTCAGTCTAAACCAAACCAGCGGTGCCAGCCACAGAGTCGTGCAGCTAGCTTGACTAAGAAGATTAAACTTGGCCTGAGTGTGGACCCTATACTTCCACATTTGGGCAGATTCTGGCTTTTATCCTCCAGTGCCAGAGTCAGTCCAGATGTGGAAGTAATATCTGACAGTCATTGACAACCATCATACTGTATCTGGGCCAGGTTTGGGCTGTGGAATTGGGCCAGAAGAAAACATGCATGTGTCTCAATTATGGTCCAGATTTAGTTTCTAACAGGTGACATTTGCATGTGGAGCCACAGGCTGACGGAGGAGCTGAACCGTCCAAGGAAACATGGGACGTCCTCCCCAAAATCCCCAAACTCAGGGAAAGTGGCTTCCTTCCAGCTCTAATCTCCTCTGCTCATCTGCCACACATCCAGCAGGGGACAGGCTAATGTCCTGCAGCTTTCATTTTAATTCAGCGTTCATTAATCAGTAATGTAATCAGGTTAGTCCTACTCACACCCACAGTCTCATTTCCAGCCTGGAGCAGCAGGACGACTGAAACCAACCGTTCACATTAGTTCAAATTAAAACAAAGCAAACTTTGATATATTCGCTCATTTATATTTTTATCATACAATACATAACTGCATTAAACTGACTCGGGGTAACCATGGTAACCAGGTGATCAGTGCGAATCACTCCACCTGTCAGTGTCGTAATGTGACGACTGATGGTGTAAATGTACTGTTTTCAATGATGTACTATTATTCAGATTATCTGAATAAAACCTGAGGAAAAATAAGGTCATGTACAAAAATAAATGTTATAAAATAAATGACATGTTGCACAAAGAGTTTGCAGTATGAGGTAGGCAAAACAGAAATGTGGCTTTAAAGGGGTTTATTTTTCTTATGTAAATAAATAAGAGAGGGTGAGGAAATGACTCTGAAATGAATAAGTCATTATTCAGAGACTTGGGAGGAACTTTTGCTGAGTATGAACTTTTGACCGTAATGGAGCTGCAGGATTAATTAGATTGAACTGGAATAGTTCATTAAGGGTGGGACTAATTATGATTAAGTAATGGTTCAAACCTGCAGATGAACGCTGCTGCGTGCAGAGCTGAGCTTGGTCTCTTCCGAGCTGAAGGCTTCATCTCTGTCTGAGTGTGAAGTCAAAAGTCCTTCTGTTCCAGTGAAAGTCCACCGGTGTGTCGGAGGCACAGCAGAGAAAACCCTGAAGTCGTCACGAGCAGCTTTTCTCCTCTTTTCCTTCCATCTTTGCCAGAGTTGAACCGATCGTCCTTGGACTGAGATGAATCCCTGTAAAGAACAAATCATTTCGAGCCTGTGCAGGTTCCATCAGATAAGCCTGTAATCTGCATAAACCTCCACCCGGTGTTTTATTAGACAGCATTAATCTGCTTTCACATGAACTCAGTTAGAAGCTTATGCTCCAGATGAGGTTTCACTGTAAAGACCACAAATACCTGTGAAACATGTTTTCATTTTCCACAGGGGCAAATGTCAAAGAGACAAACTCAACATGTAAAAAGCCAAAGTCAAAGAGTTTTTTATCTCAACCACAGATCTGGAAAAAAAATGGATTTCCTCCGCCCACAGTTAGTTCAGACGATCAAAACAGTGACATCTCGAAGGGTTGACACTCGAGACCACATGTTTCTGTAGCTGCGAGAAGGAGCCTGAATTCAGAGGAATGTCTCTGTGACGGCCTGAAGAGGTGGACTTTTAATTTAAGTCCCAGACACACTGTGAGCAATACTGTAACATGGCAACAGGCACAGACTCAGAGAGACAGAGAGAGAGAGAGAGAGAGACAGACAGAGAGAGAGAGAGAGAGAGAGAGAGAGACAGAGAGAGAGACAGAGAGAGAGAGAGAGAGAGAGAGAGAGAGAGACAGAGAGAGAGACAGACAGAGAGAGAGAGAGAGAGAGAGAGACAGACAGACATAGAGAGAGAGAGACAGAGAGAGAGAGAGAGAGA
>CM076667.1:21008015-21022240 GCA_038496675.1 Rachycentron canadum | reverse complement strand
GAGTCAGTCCAGAGACTCCTGTTAGACCTGCAGTTCCTCTACAGTCCACTAGAGTCTGGTCCAGCAGTGGGTCAGTCCAGAGACTCCATGTTCACATCAACATGTTTCCAGCCTGAACAGGAGAATTTGGAGAACTCACCTGTTCACAGGTTATTAAGGGTTAAAGTGATGGAGGGTTGGGGGCGTGGCCTCTTTGATTGACAGCTGGGTGAAGCGTATGATTGGCACAAACCTTCATGAACCAAAGTCTCAGCTCCTCCTCTTTAAGTTAAGGAGTTAAGGGGGTGGAGTCTCCTCACCCTCAGGATTGAAGGTTGGTAGGAACATAAAGTTATTAACCTGCTTAATGTTTGACTTTAATCACGAGAGGAGAAAACAAAGCTGTTTTCACAGAACATCACTCAGTCGGACACAGAACAAAACAAACAAGATTCTTCACTGTTTTGACTTTTCTAAAAGACAAAACTCCTCCGTCTCTTCAATTAAAACTCAGCCACAGTTATTGTGTCAGGAAAAATAGTCCCTTCTTCTTCTTCTTGTTTGTTTTTGTTGGACAGAAGGTAAAAACCCTGACAGAGACAGAGCTGGGTCCCTCCATGTTTGTAGTTTTAAGCATGAAAGGCGGCATCAGAAGATCAGACCGTGGTGCTGAGTGAAACATGAGGCCTGTGTAGTTCAGACTCGTTTGCTCCAAACCTGGTTGATTTAGTATCTGAAACCTCCGTCTTTATTACTTCATTCATCCTCTTCCTCACGCAGTCCTGTGAGTAATCTATTGTTTGTTCTAATTAGATGCTGTACATGTAAGTCACGTAGGGAACGAGCGCCTCTGGCCAGCTTTAATGATTTTTTCCCTCCTAACTGAGCATCTTCAACCCTATGATTCTACTCTATGGCTTAACCACAGTTGCGTGTGTGTGTGTGTGTGTGTGTGTGTGTCTGTGTGATATTCCTCGTCCCCAGTGGCCTCCAGCAGTCCTCAGACTGTGACAGGGAGAGTAATTGGCCATCAAAATAATCCAGACCCCTTCCTTCATTCCCAGATTCGCCGCCAGCGAGTGGAATTAGACACCGAGTTTAGTCAGGGACATTTAACACAACCTCAGTGTGTGTGTGTGTGTGTATACGTGTATGTGTGTGTATTTACATGAGACATATTTTGACCTTAAGTCACATCAACATGTATCAGAATTTGACCAAAATTATCCCTTATTCAAAAATTACACGTAGGTTTCCAGCTCAGTATTAAAACCCACAGTGGGACTGATGAGGAGTGGATTAAAAATAATGGGATTACAGTAATCTGATTACAAAAAAAAAATTAGGCAGTGATCTAATTAATTCACAGACAAAGACTTTAATACATTTCTATATGAGAAGTGCAGAGCTGTGTTTCTCTTTTTCCCTCCGGTGGCAGAGGAGCTATTACAGTGAAGCATTAGTTTGTAGGAGCCTAATGCTTCTGTAATGATGAATGGAAAAGTACTGGATGTTCATCATAATAGTGTATGATCAGGGCTTTATGTGTTTTTACCCACAGAGGATTAACAACAGTTCATTAAGCAGACACAAGTTTTTATCTCTTAAGTGATGATAAGCCCGTTAGGATTCTTCACGAGTTTCCACTCAGCATCTTTCATGTTCATGGGAAGTACAGAGAATTTCTGAAACAACAAAGAAAGAGACAGACAGAGGAAGAAAGAGAAAGAGAGAGGGGTCAGAAGGAAAAGACGTGAACAGTTACTTCAAGTTTTCAGTTTTCTGTGTCTGTTTGTTCAAGAAAAAGTTGACTGTCCAGTGTTGGCTCAGTCTTGGCTCGGTCTTGGCTCAGTGATGGTCCAGTGTTGGTCCAGTGTTGGCTCAGTCTTTGCTCAGTGTTGGTCCAGTGTTGGTCCAGTGTTGGCTCAGTGTTGGTCCAGTGTTGGTCCAGTGTTGGTCCAGTGTTGGTCCAGTGTTGGCTCAGTGTTGGCTCAGTGTTGGTCCAGTGTTGGTCCAGTGCTGGTCTAGTGTTGGCTCAGTGTGGGTCCAGTGCTGGTCCAGTGTTGGTCCAGTGTTTGTCCAGTGTTGGCTCAGTGTTGGCTTAGTGTTGATCCAGGGTTGGCCCAGTGTTGGCTCAGCCTTGTCTCAGTGTTGGCCCAGTGTTGGCTCAGTCTTGTCTCAGTGTTGGTCCAGTGTTGGCTCAGTGTTGGTCCATTGTTGGTCCAGTGTTGGTCCAGTGTTGGCTCAGTGTTGGCTCAGTGTTGGTCCAGTGCTGGTCCAGTGCTGGTCTAGTGTTGGCTCAGTGTGGGTCCAGTGCTGGTCCAGTGTTGGTCCAGTGTTGGTCCAGTGTTTGTCCAGTGTTTGTCCAGTGTTGGCTCAGTGTTGGCCCAGTGTTGGCTCAGTCTTGTCTCAGTGTTGGTCCAGTGTTGGCTCAGTGTTGGTCCAGTGTTGGCTCAGTGTTGGCTCAGTGTTGGTCCAGTGTTGGTCCAGTGCTGGTCTAGTGTTGGCTCAGTGCTGGTCCAGTGCTGGTCCAGTGCTGGTCCAGTGTTGGTCCAGTGTTTGTCCAGTGTTGGCCCAGTGTTGGCTCAGTCTTGTCTCAGTCTTGTCTCAGTGTTGTTCCAGTGTTGGCTCAGTCTTGTTTCAGTGTTGGTCCAGTGTTGGCTCAGTGTTGGCTCAGTGTTGGTCCACTGTTGGTCCAGTGCTGGTCTAGTGTTGGCTCAGTGTGGGTCCAGTGCTGGTCCCGTGCTGGTCCAGTGTTGGTCCAGTGTTTGTCCAGTGTTGGCTCAGTGTTGGCTAAGTGTTGGTCCAGTGTTGGTCCAGTGTTGGCTCAGTGTTGGTCCAGTGTTGGCTCAGTGTTGGTCCAGTGCTGGCTCAGTGTTGATCCAGTGTTGGCCCAGTGTTGGCTCAGTCTTGTCTCAGTGTTGGTCCAGTGTTGGTCCAGTGTTGGCTCAGTGTTGGTCCAGTGTTGGTCCAGTGTTGGCTCAGTGTTGGCTCAGTGTTGGTCCAGTGTTGGTCCAGTGCTGGTCTAGTGTTGGCTTAGTGTGGTTCCAGTGCTGGTCCAGTGCTGGTCCAGTGTTGGTCCAGTGTTTGTCCAGTGTTGGCTCAGTGTTGGTCCAGTGTTGGCTCAGTGTTGGTCCAGTGTTGGTCCAGTGTTGGCTCAGTGTTTGTCCAGTGTTGGCTCAGTGTTGGCTCAGTGTTGATCCAGTGTTGGTCCAGTGTTGGCTCAGTGTTGGTCCAGTGTTGGTCCAGTGCTGGTCCAGTGCTGGTCCAGTGTTGGTCCAGTGTTTGTCCAGTGTTGGCTCAGTGTTGGCTCAGTGTTGGTCCAGTGTTGGCTCAGTGTTGGTCCAGTGTTGGCTCAGTGTTGGTCCAGTGTTGGTCCAGTGTTGGCTCAGTGTTGGTCCAGTGTTGGTCCAGTGTTGGCTCAGTGTTGGTTTGGAGGAGAGGTTCAGATCCTCTCTTCTGATTGGCTGACTGACCTGTTGTTCCTAGTGCTCAGAGCTCAGCCTGAGAGAGGAGTAAAACTACACTGAGGTGGTTTTTGGTTCTTAAATCCACAAATATGTCTTCTGATGGAAATCAACACAACACAACAATAAAATACTGGAGAAGTCATAATATGGACTTTAATATTTTGGGTACGTTTTTTTTTTTTCAGCCACAAAGGGAAGAATGTACCATGTTCATTACTGAGTTAGAGACTTTGATTTTGCTCTGAAAGCCAATATCATGTCCTCCACCGGACAGAGATGAGAGCCCGTCCGTCTGTTTGGCCGTCCTCCACACTCCTCAACGCAACTCCACTCCCGCCGCCGAGTTAATCGCATTTGTGTTTGTACAACCTGGTAATACAGCAAATCAATGGAGCAGCAGCAAAAGGCAAAAGGCCTGAGCCTCTTTATTTACTTTCACCTTGAAAAGCAGTGTCTCACCTCTGAGAGGGGAGGAGGGGGAGGAGGGGGGACTATCTGTCATTATGAATCCCTTTGAAATGACTCTGTGTTCATCGACATTGCCTGAGTTTGAGCGACAGCACAAAAGAGACGTGAAATTGAATTTCTTCTTCTCTAGTTTTCTTAAGTTGCACTGAGACGTTTACACATTCTTCCTCCACAACTTCCTGCTGCTGCCGAGAGGTCGCACACTGTGGTGGAGGTAAAGCTGAGAGCTGAGGCTCGTTCAGTCGGCCGAGTGTGTTTACTCCCTGCAGTCGATCATCAGCTCATGGACATAATCCACCTCAGTCCAGTCCAGATCAGATCAGAGGAGTCCAGTCCAGTCTAGTCCAGAACCAGAGACTGAATCGGAATCAGAATCTGGTTTGTTACCTTATAGTTTTTTCAACACACGGGGAATTTGTTTTGGTGCAAAAACAGAAAACAACTTAAATATGAACAGAAAAAAAGTTAAATATGTCAAAGGACTTCATTGTTCTGGTTTTATGGTTTTATATCAAGTGTCAACCCACCGTGACGTCACCGTCGTCTGTGAGCTGCTGCTCTGAAGCCTCAAGGAGAAGGTGGAGCTGAGGAGGAGTGAGGGGTGGAGCTGACCTACTCTGTACTCTGTCCTGATTGGGTGATACAGTCTTAGGAAAACGTTTACTGAGCTAATAAATCAAGGGAGAAGTAGGGACATTTTCCCATAGAGTTCAATACAATCTGATAGTCATTAGAGAGAATGAAGGGTTTCTCACTTTGACCAGCTAAAGATTGAACAAAGCCACCAACAGTTTAGCGTCATGGTTGTTTCTGATTGGCTGAGCCTGACTTTACTTCCTGTGTCGTTGGAGCAGAAAAACAACAACACTCAGCCTCTGTTTCGTCTCCTGGTTTCTGATGCTGTGATTATTTTGTTCCTGTTTGTCAGAACCTTTTTCTCAGGGGATCTAACTCGTCCGTCTCTGTCCGTGTCCTCTGTCCCTCTGCAGGTCCGCCTGTCAACGTCACCTGCAACATTTTTATCAACAGTTTTGGGTCCATCGCTGAAACAACAATGGTAAGAAGCTTAATTATCTCCACAATGACTTTGTAACACAACTTGACATGCAAATTTTAGCATTATTTATGCATGACTTTGTGTGTGTGTGTGTGTAGATGTGGGTGGTTTGGCGGCTAATGGAAACTGTCACATTTCTGTGCGGCTCCATTTCAGCCTGAGTAATTCTGCCCTGAAAAATGCGATTAATTTAAACGGTGGCTGAAATTCGGTGCATCCAAAAAGTTTCATTTTATTTTCTTTCTAAAAAAAAAAAAAAAAAAAAAACCCAACACCAACCACCTCTCTGAGTGTTTGGAAACGTCTCCGCCTCATTGAACTCGTCTCCTATTTCCAACACCTCATTTGAAAGAGTGCATCACCGCCGCGGAGGTGGGGGGGGGGGGTCCCTTATTCATTACACAGGAAATCCATTAGTGTTAATATGACTGAACCACCGTGTGTTTAAATGTGCGTGACATCACCAGTGACATCATTAAAACAAGGAAACACAATAAATACACAACAAACAAAAACAGGGAATGTGTTTTAGACTCAAAATAAAAATAATTATCATAAAATTTAATATTTATAATAAATGTCAGAAGACACAAACTGCATTTTACCATTTTATGAGTTTCAACTGTTTCAGACAAGGAATGGGGAAAAGGTGGAGGAGTGGGGCTGTGTGGCCCTGCTCAGTGCCTGTCAGGCAGAGCAGCACGTCAATCAAGTGAATGTAAATCCTGAAAATCAGCTGAAGTGAAATAATCAGATTCTTCAGGTTTTATCAAAGTAGAAAATCTATGTTAAAGTTCAGGAGGAGAAACGCAGGAAGCTGAGGACGGTGCTCATTGCAGTGTGTAGCTCTCGCTTTAAGCCTGGACCTCAGTATCCCTCCATCTTCAACACACACACACACACACACACACAGATACTGCTGCTGGGGCTGGAGCCTGGTGATAGATGGACTTGGTAGAATGGTGCAGTGCTTGTTCAAGTCCCGGTGGAAAACGGCTTTATTCCTGTTTCAGTGCTCTCCCGCTCGCCCGCTCTTCCCTATTCGTTCTCTCTCTCTCACATACACACACACACACACACACACACACACACACACACACTCAGATAGACACACAACCCCTTCTGTCATTCGTTTTCTCCTTCCCCCACTTCCTGTTTTTTTTCGTTCAGAAAACACACACGTCCTCAAATCAACACACACATTTAAAACAGGTAAAATTAAAAAAGAATAGAAGTTGTTCTGGTTTTAACTTCAGGTCTTAATAAATGTCCCTTCACACTCTCTTCTGTTTGACTGATATAAATATTTTTATTGTGTTTTCATTTTAATCATCTATTAATCTTATATAAGAGGTACAGAATAAAATAGGACCCCCCTCCCTCGTCCACTCACCTCCTCCTGTTGTGAACAGTCCTGGTTGTTGTTGATATCACTGAATATTCAGGAGCAACAGAACATCTTCATGTTACTGTTTCTTCTCTAAGATGCTTTTAGGTCCATATTTTATGTTAAATGTCCGTATTTTAGATTTAAAAGACCAATTTAAGATATATTTAATATTGAAGCTCTATATGTCGGGTGTCATTTTTTTCTAGAACCTTTTAAAACAGAGTTGCTTTGACAGTAAAGGAGGTGGATTTATAAACTGAAGACAAACAACATACTTCAGTATAAGTTCAATAGACACCACATGCACAGTAAAAGCAATAAAAATAATGATCTGTGAATAAACATGCACCTGTTCACACTGGCTGTTATAACCAGCTCTATTTTTTAAAGATGTGACAAACACAATCTCTTGATTTTATTCAGCAACAATAAGAAATTCAACATTAATCCATGTCTGTAATTTGCCAACTATATAAATGAGCGATAAAAAAAACGTGCATGTCTGATGTATGACCTACAGCTCTGGTCTCTTCTTCGGATCAGGTGTCTGTTTTAGACCAATCACACGTCTCGTTCATAAAACCCACCTCAGGATCCGTGGAGACGTTTCCTGTTTCAGATCAAACCCACGATGCTGCTGATGATGTTTATTTGGAGGTACCTTCCTCTCTCTCTCTCTCTATCCGGGTCCAGCTTTGTCTGAGCGCAGCAGATGTGCTGCCATAATGTTGGCGCCTCCGTAACCTCCTACCCGCTCTTCTACCTGGGCGCCAGCAGGAAGTCCTGACAGGCGTGGAATTAGAATATGGCTGCCGCTCTTTCCTCTGCCGTTATTGCAGTTGTTGTTTGAGGAGGAGGAAGGAGAAGAAGAGGAGGAAGACTGCAGTCTCTCATGCGTGGTTTAGTGCCTGAGTTTAATACTTGCTGAAATGAGTGTGGTATTGTGTAAGTACAGCGTTTCCTCTGCTAATGGTTTCATGGCGGTGCAGCAGCAGTGAATGGTGATTTCAGGGTAGCACTTAACAGTCCAGCGGCCTGATGTCAGGACATTAAAGCACGAGTGTGAAGCTACAGACGCCGTGTGCCGACGACCTGCAGCACTTTTCATCCATTTTCAGGAGGAGGAGGCGTCAGGATAAAGCTGCCGCGCCGTCAACATCATTTCCCGAAGTTATTCCCTGAAATTATTCACTTTCTCCCTCAAATTACTTTCCCTCATTTGAGTCCTTAAATGCAGCGTCGTCCATCTCCCCCCCCCGCCCCTGGTTAATGCACTTAATGCTCGTCCATGCGCAGCCCTGAGGAGCCTCTGACCCGTGAAGCTGAGGGTTTATGGACCAAATGACTTCCACTGGTCGACCAGTTTCTCCTCCGAAACAATTAAAAGCTTAAACCATTAAAGGCTTTCAAGGCATGTGAAAAAACAAAAACTGCAGCTCAGAGTAAAGATGAGATGAAAATCAAACATGGACAAAATGGATTAAAGAGAAAAGAACCCAACGTGAACAAAATGGAGGCTCCATGGAACAGAAATGTAAATCATCGTTCAGCTGGTCTAAAGGTTGAACATATTCCACATCAGAATCAGCTCAACCTCAGCTAAAGATCAGCTGTAAACCATAATAACCAAAGAAAACAGCTGACAGCTCGGCCTCTGAAGGAGACACTCTGATTGGCTGTGACATCACCCACCGGAGCCAATAGGAGTGTCCCATGTAGAGAGGTGACTCTAGACGTCACTATCAAACACACAGAAGTAAAGCAGCAAAGCTCCAGTCCGGGGGGGGTCTGAGGATCCACTGTTTCATCAGACAGTGAAGTTAAAAAGGCCCCGTGAAGCACAGGATGGTTGAAGATCAGCTGATCATCAGACTCGTAAAGGTTGGACTGGATTTCTAGACTTTGAAGAGTTTATTCTTCTTGTCTAAAAAAAACCCTGAATACTTCATTTCTGCTCGACTTTCTCAGCTGCTGCCAAACTGCAGGCGGGTTTCTGACAGATGATCCTGGACTTTCACCTCCTCTGTATTCCCTCGTTCCCTCTCTCCATCAACACTCGCTGCTCATGCCTGCGCCATTTCAGGCTGTTTATCATGTTCTCCAGCAGACGAAAAGGCGACTCATTCACGAAAGGTCAAGCTCGTTTGTTTCATATGAGATATTCAGTCTAATAAACAGTGATAAACGGCAAAGCGGAGGCGGGGGGTGGGTGGGGGGGCTTATTGCCATGTGGCTGAATTTCACACACACATGCGGCACCGTGGCTGATTGCTCCTTTAAATGCCACCCGCTCAGGCTGCTGGCATGGCCGCCGCTCGTCCTGCCGATGCATTTCTGCTACGGCGTGCAGCTTAATGACGTCTCCGGCCTGGACCGAGTGGCCGAGCTCCATATTCTGAGAATAATTGACAATTAGGGGGATGGAGGGCCGAGCTAAATGCCACCTCATGCTGAATAAAGAGGCTCCGTCTGTGATTGTGGAACAGTGATTGGAGTGGTGGAGGGTTACACAATAAAGCTCCGAGGGAGCAGCAGTTAATATCTTCTACCTGGATTGATTGGATCTACAGAGAGAGAGCGAGAGAGCGAGAGAGAGAGAGAGAGAGAGAGAGAGATAGAGAGAGCGAGAGAGCGAGAGAGAGAGAGAGAGAGAGCGAGAGAGCGAGAGAGAGAGAGAGAGCAGCTCTTTGTAGAGTTTACAAACAGCCCACCGTGAGGACGGCCATTTTGAAGCCTTCAGTTTTTCATTTGGACGTTGCCATTTTGATTTTTTGAAACCATATGTCAACGTCCGGTAGTGACACGCCCAAGATGGCCGAATAGAAAGAGCAGGGGCGCCGCCATCACACGAACAACCTGGTAAAACTATATTATAAGGCACAGATTTCCCCTGAAATCACTCCTCCTCAGCTCCACCTTCTCCTCCAAACCTGGTGCATCCTGTTTTTTAAAAAACAAGATGGCCGACAGTCAGAGGCTTCACAGTGAGTCACCACTGGAAGAAAACTGGACTATGGGTCATAAAAACCTGCCGACAGAGCGGCTTCTAAAAACATGTCCTGTAACATTTCAACCACAAACCAACAGACGCCTCCTTAGCATCTGTTCTCTGTATCTGTGAGACTGATGCATCCATCCAGCCCAGAGGCCTGGTCTTTGAAACCTGCTGTATGAAGCAGCCTGTCCTCTGTTCTTCTGTCCCTCCATCACCCAGCTGCCTCCCTCCATCTCCCTGTGTGAGACTAAAGACGCTGGAGCAGCTCAATGACCTTCAGCTGCTTTGTACCAGGACAACTCCCCACTCATCCGTCTGCTTCTGTCCCTCTCTTCTCTTTCTGTAAGTGCTTTATCATCATCAATAACAAGAGGAAACAAAAGCCTCCAAGACGAAATCGAACAATAGAGATTTGGATTGTTTTCTTGGAGGCTGAGGAGGATTATGAGGCCGAACACTGACTCACCGGAGGGAAGAAGAGCTCCGTTATGGCTCAAAGTCACAACTCAGCATGATCAGGAAAATCTCTTACGTTTCACATGAAGCACAAAATGACATATGGATGAAGACCAATAACCACCTGCTCATCCAACCCTGAAGCCCTGTCCATCACTCCATCCCTGCATCCGTCCGCCGACCCTTCCCTCCGTGTGGAGTTACAGCATCTTGAGTCAGCAAAGCGCTGACCCTTGACGAACCTTTTTTCCTCCCTTTCCCTCCTCTTTCCGTCTTTTTTGTTTCATACTGGGAACATCTCCCTGCGGTTACTTCCTCCCTCCTCCCCCCGTTCGATGTCTTTCCATGAGTTATGTTTTCTAACTCTTGCTGTTTCGTTCTAAATCAATTTCTGAGCCGAATCAATTTCCGTGCGACCGTCTCGTCGGCCTGGTGGAGGCGTCTGTGGGCGGAGGGAGCCCCCGGAGATAGTGATGGGATAATATGAGCTAAGAGATGAGAGGCTGCTGTGTGGTTCATTCATTGTGGGTGAGGATGTTTCTTCTCTGATAAACATCTTTTTGTGTAATTGGTGAATGTTTGAAGAATCATTGATGCCGTGGTCCTGAAGTCTTGAAGTCGTCCCACCTCCTCTTCTGTCTTCCATTGATCAGATCAGACTAAATCAACGCCCATCACGCTGGCTGCTGACTGACAGAGGCCGCCACAGAATATATCTGTCGGCCGCCAGTGCCGCCATTTTGAAAAGAGCTTGTCCTCATGTGAGACATGACAGCACACAGTGTATATGACATATATGTCCTGATATTATTGTCATATATATATGACAATAATATAGGGGCATAGATATGTTTATTATTATTATATATTATTTTATATTCTGAATAAACATAGTGAATTTATACACAATAATTTTACATGGTATAACTTGTGACCATATATCTTAACAATATATATTCATATTTTACATTTTCTTATATAAAGGTTTTTTAAAAGAATATGCATTTAGAGGAAGTTTATTCGTCATTGTTTATTAATTCATTTTGAACTATTATTATAGTTCATTAATTAAACTCGTCCATGTGAGTCTGAGACTTTTGATGTATATAATATCATCATTTACTGACAGACTGTGGGAACATATATATGGAAATATATTCAGTTAACATATGTCATACATAAACATAGATATTTGTACGACCTCGACATATTTATCAATGTATGAATTATTAAAATCTCTAATATATGGAAACTCCGTATATATGGATGTATTACATTACAAATAGCCTCCTTACACAGTGTTGTAATGCACATTTCAAGTTATTGGAAATGACAAGTTTAAAATAATTGTTTATTGACTGTTATTTTTCTCTGTGTGTAAAAGCAGCGTGAACTCTGCTCTCAGCCTGGTTTCCCTCTCTGAGCCTCTCCTTTTGTCATCCTCTGTCTTTTCCCAGGACTACAGAGTGAACATCTTCCTGAGGCAGCAGTGGAACGACCCCCGGCTCGCCTACAGCGAGTACCCCGACGACTCGCTGGACCTCGACCCCTCCATGTTGGACTCCATCTGGAAGCCTGACTTGTTCTTCGCCAACGAGAAGGGGGCCAACTTCCACGAGGTCACCACCGACAACAAGCTGCTGCGCATCTCCAAGAACGGCAACGTGCTCTACAGCATACGGTGAGTGAGGGGGCGGGCCGGGTGGGAGGAAGGGGGCGGGGCTCCATCTCATTATCTCAGTATGAAGACATTGTTCTCAGAGAAACTGAGCCCTGATCAGGTTTGTGCCTGATTCTAATTATTGTCAGAGAACAGTAATAGAAACTCATGTGATGTTTTTAAATGAGCCTCATCATCGTCATCGTCATCACCTGTGTCCTGAATTCATTTCTTACCAGTTTCCTCCCAGTTCAGCCTTTGTGAAAACGTTTCTGTGTTTCTGCTGCTACAGAAGCTGAGAGAGGCCAAACACATAAATAATTATTTGTTAATTTTCTGGAGATGAAGAATAATTCTTTCACTAATTCAGAGCTTTGTTTTTGAAATAACGCGCTTCATTATCTAAGGTTAGAGGCTTTGTCATCGAGGTGCTTGACTATCTCAAGATAACGAAATAATTATTTAGTTAAGGGGATAATTATCTCCTTATAGATAACACACAGCTTTGTTATCTCAAGATAATGGGATAATTATCTCGTTATCTCGAAATAAAAGGGTCACTTATCTCAACGAGCTCTGTGATCTCAAGATATGTAGATAATTATTACGTTAGGTGCTGGAATTTTTCTCCTGATTAACAGGATAATTATCTCCTGATCTTGAGATAATGAAGCCCGTTCTGTTAAGATAACAACATCATTATCATTACCTCCAGATAATAAGATTTGTTATTTCAAGATACGGGATATTTATTGTGTTACATATTGAAGCTTTGTTTTCTCCAGATAATGTGATAAGAGGTAACAAGCTTTGTTACCTCTAGATAACGGGATTCAAAAATACTTGTGTGTGGCCTTTCTCAGCTGCCGTACTTCCTCTTCTTCAGACTCATTCAATCAAACCACAACAAGAGGATGAACCAGAAACCACAGGAGCAGGTGAACATCAGTACAATGATCAGATCAGTGATAGAGAGAGTTTTGAGGTGAAATAAAAACAGTTCTAAACTCTGATGGAGATGAAGAGCGACTCCTCTACATCCTCAGCCTCAGAGTGATCTCACTGCGACAGAGTTGGAGGTTTTTATTTCCTTTGTCTCTTTTTTTCCTTTGCATCTCCACCACGTCCCTTTCGACGCTCTTAGACTTATGGCCGCCTTCAGCCGACAAAGCTTTTAGGCTGCCGGTGCCTCCTTTTCCTCCTCGCTTTTATTGCCTCTGCTCAGGGGCGGATGAGAAAGCGTCGCAGCAGCTGTGCTAATCTACTCAGCCTGTTAGTATTCCAGCCGCGAGCCCGATCCGTTATCAACCTCAGTTTTCACCTTCATGTCCAGCAGGAGGAAGGAGTGAGATCGGTCCTTTAGAAATATCGTCAGAAAAGGGATGAACCCTGCTCTCTGCCTGCGCCGCTTTCATTTTTTAACTTGACAACATCAGAATGAACCCTCAGTTGATCAGCTTGATCTCGGCGGCTCTGGATATTAAAGCGTCCCGAGGGAGGGGAGAGGAAGTGGGCCTTGTAAATGTTGTTTACTCTTTTTTTGATGTTTATCGCTCAACAGTGGAGCAGCGCGAAGCGAAGTCATGACCAATGACCACGGCCACCAGTGAACTTTTTGAGATTGGACAGCCAGATTCACATGTGGTCAAATATCTCGCTGCGCTTCAAGCAGACATGCAGGGCTTCTTCTGAGTTAATATACGGCCCCATGTGTGCACATGGATTTCTTTATCAAAAGGGGAAAAAACTGCCAAAGTTCATTCAGTGTTTTTCATAATGAACAAACAGCCAGAAAACCTTTAAAAATCACAGGGGACAAAGGCGTTATGATTCCAGAACTCCTCCGGGAAACTTCACATTTTGAAGTTTCTTCAGTATCAGAATAATCCAGTGATACTTGTCCGTACATCCAGGGATGCATTGTAAACAGAAACTGCTCATGGCTAATTCGGCACATTTTACTGTGATATGATGCCTAAAGTTTGATTTTTATTCAGCACAAGTAAAAGAATAGTGTCATCTTTAATGTCAGACATCCAGTGGGCAGCATCTATCCCGCGGGAGTAATGTTTTCCATGTAGCCTCTCATGTAGTGGAGCAAAACCACAAAGGCACCTTCAGGGTTTCAGGTTCAACTCCCCGTGAAGCAGTGAGAGCTAAAAGCAAGGCATTAACTTTGTCAGCATTTGGCGTCGAAGTGTCACGATGACGCAGACAGAAACCACAGGACTGAGTCTCTCTCTCTGAGGAAAGTGGGACATCTGTGGAGACCACATTATGTGTGTTATACATATTCAGCACTCTGTCAGGGGCCTGTAACAATGTGCAAACGTGGCAAACTTTATTTGGTACATCAGGCCGACTGGACGTGTTGTTGTAACAGCGGGTCTCCTGTTAGAGCAGAACAGAAGGGCTGAGCATCACGACAACCTGCTGACGGCTCCAAGTCTGCAGGAATAACACAGGAGCCGCACTGGATCTGGGTTTAACTGGGACCACAGTGACTGTAGTGACCGCAGTATGTCACTAAACAAACAACGAAGCCAAGCAGTGCATGATGGGAATGTCGTCCACCACCTGATATAAAAGGAAATATTTAAGGTGACTGGAGCTTTGCTGCTTTACTTCTGTGTGTTTATCCATCCATTCTCATCCTCCATCTTTGATAGAGACGTCTAGAGTCACCTCTCTACATGGGACACTCCTATTGGCTCCAGTGGGTGATGTCACAGCCAATCAGAGTGTCTCCT
>CM076667.1:20964753-20988120 GCA_038496675.1 Rachycentron canadum | reverse complement strand
AGTCTCAGATATAATGAGCTGAGGTTGAGCTGAGTCTGAAGATGAGGAGACTTGGAGACATTTTTAAAAATGACAATTTTATAAAGAAAAACAGAAAGAGATGAAACAATAGAAGAGTCAATGTGACTCTAAAAGAGATAAAGGGCTCAGAAAAAGTAAATTTACTGTTGAAGATCATGTTTAGATGATTTTTAATGTTTAAAATGTCATTCGACGCCTTTTAAAGCAAACAAAAGGCTGTTTGTGTGTGAATGTTGGTTCATTTTCTCCCTGTTGATGGAAAACAGCAGCATTTTAACATTAATCACATCAGCTGCATTTATCTTTCTTCGTGTTGACATTCCTGTGAAGTCAAAAACAAATACATCTTCCTCAAAAACCACCTTCAATTTTTCATGAACTGTCTGTGAGCGTGTGAGGAGGATGACGTCGGATCAAATGAAGACAAAGTGGAGACGTGGAAATATGTCACTTTATTTAATTTCTCGAAGCTGCTCTGGATATATTTAGTCAGCCCTGACAATGTCAGTTTTTCTCACGGAGGACTGTGGAGATGTGTCAGGGTCTACTTCCTGTGTGTGAAGCTTTTAATCCGTCAGCTGTGTGTGTCCGGTTGTGTTTGTCAGTTTGTATTGAACGAGGGTTCAGGCCTGTGGCGACGACTCGAGCGCTGGTTGATTGTTAAACTGGTGGTTTGTGTTTATTTTATGTGGGTGGAGGGAAAGAAAACGCAAACACCCACAAGAAATATACAAAGAATCTGCAGTAAACAATCTACACAGTGTTGAAAGTGTGTGTGTGTGTGTCAGAGGGGGGGTGGGGGGGTTGTATCTATACACTGCGAACATGCATGAGTGCATCCACGAGTGCTGTCGTGCGTCTTGGTGTTGTAGGGCATGTGTTCGTGCCTGCCATGACTCGAGCTGCCTGATTGGGTTTGACACGTTTTAGAGTGTGTGAGCGTGTCCCCGTCTTACTGTATTTATGAGGACCTCCTGTCCTCACAAGGCTGGTGAGACGACAAAGGAGCTGCCAAGTGAGGACGTCGTGCCAGGACTCCCGGTTTAAAATTAGATCGTTCCGGGGTAAAGACGGCGTCAGCCCCAAGTTTAGAGCAGGAAGTCACCTGAATATATTTATCAGCTCTTTCGTGATTATAATATTAATAATTATTACATTAAAATTACAGTAATCACTGTTGCTGGGAAGATTATTTTACTTTTCATTATCATCTGTAATGTTAGTTTGAAACTAGTTTCTTCTTCTACTGTTATAGTTTTCAACTCGTCTCTTCTTCATTAGTGTCTTTACTGGTCCTGTAACTAACCAACTGAGAGGAGACAATCTACTTCCTGTTTCCACCGGCTCGCACGTGCTCAGTGTAGGTCATGTGATTTCAGGTGTGTCATTGTGGGCGGAGCTAAAAACTAAGCTCCAGAGCAGCTTCCACCTGTTTTCTCACCGACAGTTAAAGGTGGAAGAATTCAGTGGAGCCTCAGATTTAAACCAACGAGGTCAAGTCGTCCTCACAACGCTGAAAAAAAAAGACCCAACATCCACAAGTTCATGACGACAGAGCGAAATCCGTCTGCTGATAACTGAGACGTGTTGGAGCTGATTCAGCTTCAAATGGACGAATTAAGGAGTTAGAGGAGGAAAAACACTAGATTTAGTTTGAGTTTATGTCAATAAATCTCAGGATGGATGAGAAGTGAAGGAGCTGAAGGAAAAAATATATTAAAAATAAACTACAAATCCTAAATCCCATTGTTGTAATCCCCAATCCCCTGAGCTGTGATGGTCGGTGAAGAGGTAGATTAATGGTCCGGCTGCCGCTGCACTTTCAGGTGAATCAGACACATAAACGCAGACCTCGCTCGCTCCGTTTGTTTGCTTTTCTCTATGTCTCTCGCCCCTCGTTCGGCCTGAGAGCAGGAAGAGAGAGAGGGAGCTGGAGGACCGCGGGCTCAGGATTGACCCACATCTGTCCCACTGAACCTTTTACATATTTTTTTATTTCTGCTCGTATGACGAGAGCAGGAGGTGAATTTAGGCTGTGGGTGTGTTATGTAATTGGAGTTTTGTTAATGAAGAAGCTCGTCTGTTCAGCTGAGGTCAACCTGCTGACTTTAAAGCTGGCAGCGTTTTTTTGATATGAAGGAAACCTCGTCCATGTTTTTTCACCACAGGTTCTCAGGTTCTTGCATAATGTGATTTGTTTTGGCAGCGGGTTTTTTTTTTGTGTTGTGTTGTGTAGCACAGGCTGAATTTAGCACAAAAGCTGAGCTGTTGTTTTATTTCACTTCATATCTTCTGCTCATGACGTGTGTCTGACTCTGTCTGGAGGGGAACTGTGGCGTTTGATTTATTCATCAGGGATCTTCTATACATAACATGGAGCGGAAGAGCGAACGTATGCGAACACACACTTAACCAGTTACTTCTGCCTTTTCACACTGAAGATGCAGATGTTACAGGAAATGGAAACGTCACCTTAGATCAGTTGAATATTTAATTAAAACAGATTAAGAGCTTTGCAGCAGAGGGGAAGAGCAGGTTGAATGTGTTGAAGTGAAATTAATCAAACAGATAATTGTTGTGTAAAAATGACAACAATTCATTAGAAAATAATGTGTAATGAATTTTTCTGGTCTGCATTTCTAGTGGATGGAGATGATTTAAAGGTCCTATATTTTAAATTAAAGGTCCATGTTTCATGTTAAACACCCACATTTCAAGTGTTGCCCTCCATAAGAAGATACAGTATATTTGTGGATTTAAGAACCAAAAACCAACAGTTCTACATCTCCTCTCTCAGGCTTCTCTCTGAGCTCTAGTAACAACAGGCGGGGCTTGCTTTGCCTGCTTCGTTGTGACATCACAAAGTTCCAGACGTCCTTTAGACCTTTAGACCATACGGACCTTTAACATCTGCCTTTAGACTGTATGGACCCATCATTTATTAATGTACCATTATAATAATGCATAATATTCTATAATCTCATGTTTTTGTATAAAAAAAACAAAGTGGAGAAGAAGAAGTGAACCCAGAATAAAATGCAGAACCTCAGGACTGTACTTGAATGTACTTAAGGTGCTCAGGCTTCCTGCTCACATTAATCAGCTTTCCTGTTTTCAAGAACAAACCTCTGCAAAACCACAAGGACTTCTAAGGACACTAAGAAAACACAGAGTGGAGTTTGAGGTATTTGCATTTGAAATAGGATTTTGCCAAGAGGTTTGCATAATGTGATCCAACCGGAGGAATCATTCAAAGTGAAAACAGTTCAGTTTCCTATTCAGCTCCTCGGGTCTTTCTACTTTATTTCAAGCACAATTAAAAAAAAATGAGGAATAAAATTTTCATTATCAAAAAATACGAGCGCCCCCCCCTCCCCCCCCCCCCAATGAGATCATCACCATTCATCCCTGCTGCTCTGCTGTGGAATAAATCCAGCGGTGGTGAAGCCACATTGACATGCAGAGAGAGAGAGAGGCAGGCAGTCCTTGGGCGTCACGCTCTCTTAATTAACCTCTCTGGCCAGTCCTTCTAATGTGAATCTAATGTGATCCACAGCCCTTCATTACAGCTCTGAGAGGGCTATCAGTCAGGCCTCAGCTCTCTGCAGAGAGCTGTCGCTGCTGGGCCTCCAGCTCAGATAAACCAGGATACCAGCGTTCCCGAGCTTTTCCCAAAACAAAGGAAGAGGAGACGGAGGCAGCACAGGCTCTGTCTGAACCTGAAGTAAAGACAAAGCTGAAGAGCCTTAAACCTTCATCTATCTAATGACCATCAGGGGGCGACTCCACTGGTTGTTACAAGTCACATGGTATTGAAGTCTATGGGAAAACGTCCCTACTTCTCACTTGATTAACGGTACGGTGAGGCATAGTTGGCATTACCACAACCACTAACACTGTGTCAGCCACTGCCAGTTACTAGCTATCAAAAACAACATTGAGAAATAATAGATGCTAACCAAGTTAACAGTTCTGATACGTGATTCGAGTCAGGATCCACTGTTCGGCCCAGAAAACATGAAACGTGCATCAGGATTGTGTTTGATCGGAGCAGAAACTCCCTGTGACAGTGACAGGAACTGTGCAGTGCTTTCTGGGAGTTAGCGGCGTTGGTTAGCACATTATTCTGTTAGGACGAGTTGGATTAGAAGAATATTCCCCCGAGGGATCTGTTTACTGTAATTATACATGGTCACAGTGATGAACAGCTATAAGGTGCAGCTGAGTACAGAGGGAAGTTTGGCCTCCAGGGTTTTTAAAGGCTTTTCTGCAACTGTTAACATGCATCTGTGCCTCTCTTTGAAAAAGCAGCGTCTTCTGAGAGACTGAAGGGAAACAGAGAGACGGACGAGTGGCTCTGTTTCCTGAACCCTGCAGTTTTCAGTTCAGTCAGTCTTCATCGATCAGGTTGTGATCTGATGTGTAACAGATATCGAGGAAACTTTGATTCATCCTTTTTCTTTCTGACTTTTTCCTTCTAAAGTTTTTAAAATGTCACCAATAATCAAACTTCAACACAGGAAGTTCCACACATGTGTTTGTGTTGTTCTAGAGCTGATTTGAAGTTTCTCTCTTTATCTGATCTGAGTTCTGCTCATTCTTTGGAGCAGTAATGATGAAAAATCAGCTCCAAAGCCTCTAATGCTCTAAATATCTTATTGTCCATGTCTCTCTGTCTTTATTCTGTCACTACAATAAACTCAGAGCAACTTCTCCTCACTCTGAGATCAGAAAAATACAGGATTGATCCCATTGACTTTGGCTACAAGCAGCTAATTCTGAATATGTGGAGACGAGTTCAGATCCATCTGCACCTCTTGTTCAGGAAATTTAAACTATTAAATTAATTTAATTTCCCCTGTAAATAACTTGTTTCTATTTAAATTTGTTCAAAGATTTTTCATTTACCTCACTGTCATTTCCAATCAGAAATTTTTCATCAAATTTAGAAAAACTTTGAAGACGTCGCCTTCTTTAATAGCTTTTAAAACACATTTTAAAAATATCTTCTTTTGCAATTTCAAAATCTTGATTAATTACTGTTGTTTTTATCTTATTTTATTTTATTTTTCTTTATTCTTTTTTGTTTATTTGATGTTGAGTTGCTTCATCTAATATGTTTTTAATGTCAGGGCTTCTTCCCTGGACAATTTATATTTTTCCTGTTAAATTTCACACTATAAAAAATAAACTAATCTAAAGTTAAACGTTCTCCGGTGCACCACCACCACCACCACCACCCCTCTGCTGACGGGCTGGCCCTGGTCTGTCAGTGCTGCTGGAGCTGCCGGTGCAGTGCAGGTACCTGCAGCAGCTGCAGCACTTTGACTCCCAGTTGTGCTGATTTCTGTGTTTTCTACTCCGACGCTTTATTGATTCGTTAGTGACACTGATAGTCCAGAGAGAGGAAGACAGAGAGAGGAAGAGCGGGGCTCCCTGCTCCTGAAGTCTGTCTAATTAGAAAGACAGAGCGAGATGGCATCAAATAGACAGATACCGCAGCCCAGAGAGAGAGAGAGGGGGAGAGGCAGAGTGATACCCCCCCCTGCTGGGCAGCCGGAGCAACTGCAGGAGGATCAGATCAATAGCGCCACTCATCCTTGAAGGATAAGCCGCCTGGCAGAGCTCGCTTGTTTAACACAGACGAGTTCTCCACACTGAGGAGGGAAAGAGCCTCTTTACAAATCAAAGGGCAGTCGAACGTCGCCGCCGCTTCAATCAGGACGCAAATGAGTGTTTTTACACCGAGACCAAGAGGCTTTTATTCAAATAAATAAATGAGTGAGGAGAAGGATAAAAAAATAACTGCCCCATTTTTACAACCATCCAGTATCACAGGAGGAGCATTAGAGCCGGTTTGAGCCCGGAGGCAGAAAACGGCTGAAGCCTGATGACTGTTCACCCTGACGAGCTTCCTCCCTGCAGCTGGCTCCATCTTTGTCTCGCTCAGCCATCTGGGACAAGAGATGTACATTTAGAGGAGTAGCCTTAGGAACGTGACCCCCACCCCCTCCCCTCCTCCTCCTCCTGCACTCCTGCCTACAAACAATGACAGCGTCCTATTAGGGAAACTGACTTCCTGATTGATCAGCTATAATCAGCTCATTAGCTGTGATTAGGTGTTTATCAGTGGGGGGGTGGAGTTGGGGCCTTTTCGTGCCGTTTTCCTCTCAATGCCTTGATCTCACAGGCTGTTTGGCAGCTTTCAGAACAAAGGCAGATAAGAGAGCGCGAGGATTAAAGAGGCCTAACGAAGAGTGATCATCTGCAGACTGACAGGGCGGCTGTGAAGTGTAACCAGATACAAACACTGCAACTTTGCACATTTTTATGCTAATATCCAGAGTCACGCTGCTCCCCCGCTGGCTGAAGACAGCGCTTTAACCTCCTGCCCTTTTTTATGCTCTTAAAAGCCTCTGGATTAGTGAGAACATGAATTTTCATCAGGCTCTCCATGTTTTTACAAGATGGAAACGTTGACCTCTTGGACACGAGGCCATCTGTGATACTGTGACGTCTCCTTCCAGCTGAAAAAATCTGATTTATAGATGTCATTAAAACACAGCTTCTATTTAACAGTGTGAATTAAGAGAAATTCACTGACCAAGAAGTTAAAATCATACGTGGAAATAAACACTGATCAGCCATAACATTATGACCACCTAATACTGTGTAGGTCCTGACCCTGGAGGCCTGGACTCCTCTAGACCTCTGAAGCTGAGCTGTGGTATCTGGACCCAGACGTCAGCAGCAGATCCTTTAAGTCCTGAAGTTGTGAGGTGGAGCCTCCATGGATCAGACTTGTTGGTCCAGCTCATCCCACAGATGCTGGACTGGACTGAGATCTGGGGGATTTGGAGCCAAGTCAACACCTTGAACTGGTTGTTGTTCCTCAAAGCTCCTGAACCATTGTTGCAGTGACAGGGAGCATTATCCTGCTGAAAGAGGCCACTGCCATTAGGGAAGACTGTTTCCATGAAGGGGGGGACTGGGTCTGAACCATGTTTAGGGAGGTGGTGGACAGGGGTCAGCATGGACACCCTGACCGGTCTGAGGCTACACAGCCCCAAACACAACAAACTGTGATGCTCTGTGTTCTGACAGCTTTCTATCAGAACCAGCATGAACTTCTTCATCAGTCTGAGCTCCAGCAGCTCTTCTGTTGGATCAGACCACAGGGTCCAGCCTTCACTCCCCACCACCATCACTGAGCCTTGACCCCTGACCCTGTCTGTGGTCCAGTGGTTTTCCCTCCTTGGACCACTTAGGGACTCTACATGTGACCATTTTTGACAGGGAACATAGTGGTCATAATGTTATGGCTGAGTGTATGTAAAAAAACAGACAGCAGTCAACTGTTAAACTATGCAACTGGCTCTTAAGCTGCTAAATGTGTGTGTGTGTGTGTGTGTGTGTGTGTGTGTGTGTGTGTGTGTGTGCGTGTGTGTCAAGCCTCAGCTTCTCCAAAGACTCATGTTTGCTCCACTCCACTGATTTCACTTGAACTCAGGATGAACTCACAAGTGTGTGAGGACAGAGCTGCAGGTGTTGTGTGTGTTTACAAACTGTGTCTCCATCATCACCATCATCATCATCATCATCATCATCATCATCATCATCATCATCACCCTAAACACAACATCAATACTAAATAGAGATTTAAAGCTGGTTCATCCATCGACAGCCTTCACATGTTAGCATTTGCAGCTGTGTGTGTCTTTGTTGCTCTGCAGTTAAACCTCCAGACCACAGACAGTAACAGACTCTAAACCTGGACCTGGACTCTGGTCTGAGCCTTAACCCTTCATTCTCTCTAATGACCATCAGGGGGCGACTCCACTGATTGTTAAAGAAGTCAGATTGTATTGAAGTCTATGGGAAAATGGACCATAAAGCAGGGGATGGATTAGGGGGCGTGGCTACTGTGTGATTGACAGACTGTACCACCCAATCAGGGTAGAGTATAGAGCAGGTCAGCTCCACCCCTCACTCCTTCTCAGCTCCACCTTTTCCTGGTTTCAAAAACCAAGATGGCCGACGTCATGGTGCATCTTGGCTAAGACATAAGATGGCAGATAATGATGAATAGGCCACACCCACATGCACCAATCAATATAACACACTCAGATTGTGCTTAAGACTTGTTGTGTGATGAGATTCAGACGAGTACAACAGATTCTGACCATTTTCCTGCTAAGCCCCGCCCCTTGTGAACTTTATTGGTCGATATCTTGAGAATAAAATAAGATGAAGAAGCTTTATACAACTTATGATAATGATCTATAGAAAATTTAGTGGACAAGATGTCAAAAATTAAAAATGGCGGTAAAATCACAAAGCACTAGGTGACGTCATGGAGGGTTTCCACTTGAAGGAAACTGAAGGCCCATGAGCAGAGCAGGAGGGTGGGTCAGTATCTTGCTCAAGGGCGTGGGGTGCTTGTTGGACTTGTTGCAGGGTTTAAACCTTCCCCTGTTAACACATGAGCAGCTCATTCATACGTGTTGTTAACTGTGTGGTTCAGGATTCAGTGAGTGCAGCCCCCCTGCTGTGAACACACACATTAGTATTCAGGGGCCAACATGGCTTCCAGCGTGTTCTGGTCCTGCTGGCAAGACCCTGAGCATACAGCCAGGACACACACACACACACACACACACACACACACACACACACACACACAAACATTAGTGTTTCTGAGGATGCTGGCCCCTAAACACTGACCTCAACCACTGCAGCCGTGTGTATGAACCAACCTCTAACCAGTGTTTCTCTTTCTCAGACCAAGAGAAGAAGAGAGACACAAAAATCAAACCAGACCAACTAACACAGTAACACAATAACACAATAACACAGTAACAGACTAACACAGTAACACACTAACACACTAACACACTAACACAGTAACACACTAACACCAACTAACACAGTAACACAATAACACAATAACACAGTAACACACTAACACAGTAACACACTAACACCAACTAACACAGTAACACAATAACACAATAACACACTAACACAGTAACAGACTAACACAGTAACACACTAACACAGTAACACAGTAACACACTAACACAGTAAAACACAAACACAGTAACAGACTAACACAATAACACAGTAACAGACTAACACAATAACACAGTAACAGACTAACACAATAACACACTAACACAGTAACACACTAACACAGTAACACCAACTAACACAATAACACAGTAAAACACAAACACAATTACACAATTACACAATAACACAATAACACACTAACACAGTAACACAGTTACACACTAACACAATAACACACTAACACAGTAACACAGTAACACAGTAACACAGTAACACCAACTAACACAGTAACACACTAACACCAACTAACACAGTAACACAGTAACAGACTAACACAATAACACACTAACACAGTAAAACACAAACACAATAACACAATAACACAATAACACACTAACACAGTGACACACTAACACACTAACACACTAACACAGTAACACACTAACACAGTAACACAGTAACACAGTAACACAATAACACAATAACACACTAATACAATAACACACTAACACAATAACACAGTAACACACTAACACAGTAACACAGTAAAACACAAACACAGTAACACAATAACACAGTAACAGACTAACACAATAACACAGTAAAACACAAACACAATTACACACTAACACAATAACACACTAACACAGTAACACAGTAACACAGTAACACAATAACACAATAACACACTAATACAATAACACACTAACACAATAACACAATAACACACTAACACAGTAACACAGTAAAACACAAACACAGTAACACAATAACACAGTAACAGACTAACACAATAACACAGTAAAACACAAACACAATTACACACTAACACAATAACACAATAACACACTAACACAGTAACACACTAATACAATAACACACTAATACAATAACACACTAACACCAACTAACACACTAATACAATAACACACTAACACAGTAACACCAACTAACACAATAACACACTAACACAGTAACACACTAATACAATAACACACTAATACAATAACACACTAACACCAACTAACACACTAACACAGTAACACACTAATACAATAACACACTAATACAATAACACACTAACACAGTAACACCAACTAACACAGTAACACACTAACACAGTAACACACTAACACACTAATACAATAACACACTAATACAATAACACACTAACACAGTAACACCAACTAACACAGTAACACACTAACACAGTAACACCAACTAACACAGTAACACACTAATACAATAACACACTAACACCAACCAACACCAACTAACACACTAACACACTAACACCAGCATTTGAACACTGTCCTGATGTCATTGAACGCACCACGACTCACAGTCATGGTGATGATATCACAGTAAAACTCATCACTTCTTGTTTCGTCCATTGTGTTTGAGGTTTGAGTTGATTCTCTTTAACTGACCTGGTCTTCAGCCTCCAGCTAAGAGTTAGCTAACTGTTAGCTAAGAGTCGGCTAACTGTTAGCTAAGAGTCGGCTAACTGTTAGCTAAGAGTCGGCTAACTGTTAGCTAAGAGTCGGCTAACTGTTAGCTAAGAGTTAGCTAACTGTTAGCTAAGAGTCGGCTAACAGTTAGCTAAGAGTCGGCTAACAGTTAGCTAAGAGTCGGCTACCAGTTAGCTAAGAGTCGGCTACCAGTTAGCTAAGAGTCGGCTAACTGTTAGCTAAGAGTCGGCTAACTGTTAGCTAAGAGTCGGCTAACTGTTAGCTAAGAGTTGGTTAACAGTTAGCTTAGAGTTAGCTACCAGTTAGCTAAGAGTTGGCTAACAGTTAGCTAAGAGTTAGCTAAGTGTTAGCTAAGAGTTAGCTAACTGTTAGCTAAGAGTTGGCTAAGTGTTAGCTAAGAGTTCGCTAACAGTTAGCTAAGAGTTCGCTAACTGTTAGCTAAGAGTTGGCAAGCAGCTAGCTAAGAGTTGGCTAACTGTTAGCTAAGAGTTAGCTACCAGTTAGCTAAGAGTTGGCTAACTGTTAGCTAAGAGTTGGCTAACAGTTAGCTAAGAGTCAGCTAAGTGTTAGCTAAGAGTCGGCTAACAGTTAGCTAAGAGTCGGCTAAGTGTTAGCTAAGAGTTGGCTACCAGTTAGCTAAGAGTTGGCTAACAGTTAGCTAAGAGTTGGCTAACTGTTAGCTAACTAACTTGAATTTTTACAGACATAAATATCATTTAAAGAAATTGTTTTCATCTTTGTCCCCATGTCTGAATGTAGAGATTCATCCCATCAAATTAGATAAAGACACACACACACACACACACACACACACACACACACACACACACACACACACCCTGCATCCTTACGAGGACCTCAGCTTTGTTTTTTCTTTGTATTTTAGTTTTTTATTTAATGATCCTGAATGCATTGAGTAGAGAATGACTGACCAATAAAACCAATAAAACATAATAATAAAAACGTTGCAGGAAGAAGAATCGTTCCCAGGGGCCTCATGTGCCTTAAAGACCTGCACACAGGCTGATTATCCTCTGCTGGACTGAATATTATTATGTTGTGCTGTCAAGTTGTGAAAAACGTTTTCTCTGCAAATTTAAAAGTGGAACATGGAGCAGCTGAAGACACAGAGGAGCTGGTGAAGAATAAACCATTTATTAATTTACATTAATCAGAGAGAACAAAGTCGACTCCAGGGGAAAGATAATGCTGCTCTGAAGCTGAGGCCCAATCCAGGGGCTGCAACCTTTAGAAAACATGATCCACAAAGGCCACGAAGGGCCACACCTTCATAGGCCGCATCCTTCAGAGGATGTGGTCTACAGAAACCACAAAGGGCCACATCTTTGTTCTCTGTGATAAATGTGAAAGAGTTTGCCTCAGTGACCCCCACAATGTCTGTGCACGGCCCTGAAATTACAGAGGAGGGAAAACACAATCAACTTTTGGTGCCAATTAAAACTGCACACACACAAACTTTATACATGCACGAACACAAAGAAACAGTCCAGTTCTGACAACACTAGTGTTCCTGAGATGAAGGACGTCACCGTTAAAACAGAAGTGGCATTAGACAATGAAGACACTCTCCAACGAGGACTTATTTGCAATTTTTAATACTTTTTCTTTAATGATTACACAGATCCTTGAGTTGAGTAACAGAAAGCAAAAGATCCAACTCCAACAACCTTGACAATTTTCAAAAACAGGTAAAGAGATTTTTGTTCAGAAAACCTTTAATCGTTAATAGAATTAGTAGTATGACATATTTCAATAAATATTTCGATATATACAGATACAGCAGAAACGGTACATTCTTTTTTTCTCTTCAAATTGCTTCACATTTTTTTGTACAAGCCAAAATATCTGCCATTGTATTTATATTCATGCAAAATATTGTTTTTCAGATTAATGAAAAATAAAAAAGGATTTGCTGAACTTTTCTTTTTTCTTTTTTTTGTTCAATCCTGCTTTGATGTGCACTCTCAGATTATAAGCATCATAATGAGCATCATAATTTCTGCAAATTAAACAGGTGCACTTTGTGCCAATACACAATAGAAGCAAGTAAAGCAAAATTAAGGCCATTCCAACTTGTGCAAAGAAAACAAATAAATAAATAGAATAATCCTAATAATAATAATAATAATAATAATAATAATAATGTTTAATTTAGTTCACAGCAGTTCAGGAGTCACTGTATTTTTCCTTTTTCCTCAGGGCATCAGATTGTACAATACATACAATAAAATACAAGAGAACCAAACAGAACCCCCGAAAACCAATAGAGTCATTAATCATCAACAAATCAAACCATGCTACTTTAAAATCTATTCAGAACCTAAGGATTTATAAACGTCCAAAAACACGTCCTTCATTGTTCAGTCCGTTTGCATCACATCGCACCGTAATGCAATATAAACCCACTATCTATCTCATGTTATGAACCCCTCCCGCCCCCAACCCCCCAATACAGTATAACAATGATTAATACAATGATGTGAGGCCTATGACGAAGCTCTGACATGACTATGATACACACAACACCCACACCTGAGGAAAGGTTATGAACGGGTGAAAGATGAATGCATGATACGCCCGTAGGTCCTCGTCCTTTAGTTGCATATATAACCCCGCCCCACCCCGCCCCCCGTATGGCACGACAAGATATGTATGAACGCTTTAGAAAGTGGACGACTGCTGTTGGCAAAGAGGCTGATGAACATACGTGACGTTTTCAGATGCAGTGTCTATGGCACAGAGGGTAAAGGTTCGTCGTCCGAATTAGACCGAGCCTGTTTCCCAGTCGGGTTTAGGCCGTGATCAGAGAGGAGGCACCGCCACAAACACACAAAGTGAGAGGTATTTATTTGATTTGTTTGATCATTAACATGGTTCTGCTGCCCCAGAGGAACTGGAAATGCTTCTGGTTTATATTTGAACTTTTAAAGCAAACATTTATTTTGACAAACTGCCTCTAACTCCTTAGTTCATGAAAGCTGCCTTTAAAGGTAAGTTGTTGGTTTTTTTTTCCAATTTTTGTTTTAATTTTATTGTGCGTACAATAGCTATCACTTGTACGAAAGAAAAAATGAAGAAACAAAACATGTTTGGGGACTTTCTGGACTCTGTAGATTCAGGTATCATGCATACAGAATGAAGAACTCGTTTTAGTTACTTGTAAGGACGTGCTATATAAATGAAACTTTCTTGTATTTTACATAAAGTATAAGATAAATAGTATGATTGCTTGCTTTTTAACGAGCTCTGTCTCTTCTGCTTCCACATACATCAGCAAAAAAGTTAATGTAGCTAGCAAGGTAATTTTAGCGCTAGCTTTGAGCTACATTTTGCCTTTTGTGGTAACTTCACCCGTGGTGCTAAATATTACTAAATAGCATGTGTGCTTGCTTTTTTCCAGCTTACCATTACCTACTCTTCTTACAATTTGCTACAGTGCTTCTACATAGCTAAGTCACTATGCAAGTTGCTAGCAAGCTAGCAAAGAAAAAAAAGGCTGGTGATTGTAGGGTATTAACTTCTAACGTCTCAGCAAAGAAACACTTTCTGAAAGTTGCACACAAATGTCCTGTCAACAAAGCTAAAGAGCATGTTTGTTGACTTTTTTCACGACATGCTGTGTCCTCTTCTCTAACATTTTGCTACAGTGCTAATGTGCTAGCAAAGCAAAAGTCAACGTTAGAAGCTCGCTAATTTTAGTAGCTCTCTGCTACGTTTTGCAAAATTTAGGGTCTTTTTTTTGTTGGAACTTTTTGTGGTTCTTGAATAAAAGAAAGCTCACAAAAGAAGGGTGTACTCAAGAAATGCTATCTGCAAGTTGAGCACAAATTCCTAGCAAGCTGAATAGCATGCGTGCTAGCTTTTTGACTAGCTTAGCATACCCACTCCTCTCTAACAAGCTAATGTTAGTATCACCTCTGAGCTGCTTTTTGGGGAAAACTCAGGACTTTTTGTTGGAACTATTGCTGCGAAAGGTGAAACTGAAAGAAACTTCCTACACTTCAAACAGGAGTTGCTCCTTTTTTTCTTTTACTGTCTTCACTGCATTCGCGACCGTGTTACACCTGCTTGTGACCAAATTAATGAAATTAAAATGCGTCCTTGGTGATCATGGCCTTCAAAAGATTTCCATCACTGTATCTGGGAATCATTTTCTGAATGAGATGCATAGTTTCTGGGATGAAGTATATTCTATGGCACTTCCACAGAAGGATGTATGTGTGTGGCTTAGCCCTTCAGATCAATCTGACACACTCATGAACATCAGTTAAAATATAATGGAGTGGAAAAAAACAAACATTTCCTCGACACACGTTGACACAAACATGATCTCATATAAACAAGAGTAATCTGTACCATCAGAAACAAAACCAAAAAGTCTCAATGTACTCTGCTTAAAATAAATAAAACCATACCAGTAAAATGGTATAAAGGGGGAAGGGATTAAGGAAAAGGTAGGTGAGCAAATAATCATAGACGATTAAGACCAAGAATGCTGAGGGAAATGATCCATATCAAAAGATTTGTTATATATTATAATGGTATATGTATTTCAGAAGTTAATCTGACCCAATACTCCATCTGGCAATCAGTTATTGAACTCAAAGACAAAGCGATTATCAGCATATGTACTTTGCAGCAAAAAGCCCCAACGACATCAAACATGAGAAACAAAAAAATATCTTTGGTTTTGCTTCAAAACCAAGTTGGACTCAAACTTTGTAACAAGTAGAAATGATCAGTGAAATATTTTCAAGATTTAATCACACAAATGTTTTATTCCTCCACGGGACTTTGAAATAAAACCATTTATTCACCACTGTTCTAGTATCGTAAAGTAAATATTGTAAATGTCCTCATCCAGGATCCACGATAAAAGTTTATGTTTGTTTGCATCACAGCTGAAGGAGCATTCGCCTGAAGTGTGAAATTTTTTTATCTTCACAGTAAAAGTTCAGTCGATGGTTTTATTTTAAACTCTATAAACTGTTAAATGGACGCGTGGTGATTGAATAGTTCACTTCCTTTTAAAAACTTTAGAGGAGATGACACCATTTTTACCTTTTGTTAAGTTGGGTGCTGAATCTTGTTAGCCTAGCTTAGCAACATCACTGCAAAAAGGGGGAAACAGTTAGCCTGGCTCTATTTGACAATCGACAACTAAACAAGCAGCTGGCTAATTTACACGCTGCATCTCGATAAACTATAATCACTACACAAACCAAAATGTAGAAGCAGTCATGCTAAGCTAGGCTAACCACTGCCTGGTTTGCACTCAGCATGCAGATCACTATCGATCATCTCACCCATATCTTCTATAGAAAGTAAAAATTATTATATTTGAGATATTTTTTAAGAGTTTGCCCAAAAAAAGCAGACTTTCAACTTGATTATGAATAATTCAGTTTTGCTTTGTTACAAAATCACAAATTTCAGTTTTGTGTTAAAACCTTTCAGTAAATTTCTGCCTGGTAAAGTAAAGAAGCACTTTGGGAGTTTTTGAGTAAACGATGCTCGTGACAGGATGACAGGAAGAGTCTGGATCAACCGTTAATACAGAAACAGACAAAAAAAGATTTGGTACCACTTGAAGTTTCGTCTCAAGTTTTGCCTCAGTCACTTTCCTGCTGGTTTCTACTGACAAACGGTCGCAGGCCCTGGACAGGCTACCGCTTTAAATTATTACTATCTTAAACACTCTTCCTTCAATATTAGCCAAAACGCGTGAAAGAGTTTAGCCGTTAGCAGCTGGATGAACAGGTGTTGCTCTTGAGATGGAGGCGCTAAAGGGAAAAAAATCCTAATTGCATATACTGATCGTTGCATAGAAGAAGCCTGCAAATTAAAAATCTGACGAATCATCAAACCAGCCGACCTGACGATCGTTAAAACACTCAGAGTGGACGATGACGTCGATTTCCACAAATGAAGAAGCTCGCAGCTACAGCCGGTGCATGTGGATGAGATGGAAGTACAGTTAATTAAGGTATAACAGGTGTTGTAATCTGTACAGTTTACTACATGTCCTCTCAGCCAGGGGGCGGGAGGGGGTCGGGTGTCACGTTAAGGTGGGGTCAGAAAGCAAGGAAGCACTAATAAGATGTAAACATATCTATGTTTCAGTCCCAACAAGGGCAGTGAACGAGGGTCTGCGTTTCGCTCCGTCCGGGATCGACTTGTTCTTTCTGCAGGAGATGAAAACAAACTAAAACCTCAAGGATTGAAAAAAAAAAAAAACACAGAGGAAGCTGATGATGTGGCACCAAAACCGGGGCCCCGCCTTCGTTTTGGCGGCCTCTCGGAGCCACGAGCGACATGTTTTCATTTCATTGGCACATGAATTAAGAAACGAACCCAAAGAACAACAAATGCAATGTGAAATAAATGACGGACAGGTAGAGGAACACGTTGACCACAGATAAATGATATTTTGTCTCATAATCTTCAGCACTGCCTGTCCAGTGCTTTTTTTTTTTTTTTTTTATTCTTATTCTTATTTTTTTTGTCCAGTCGTGTGATTGACAGCGGCAGCAGCAAACGTCAAGTGTCTCTGCAGTTCAAGGTTTCGTGGTGTTGGCGGCGGGGAGGGGGGGAGGAAAAGCATCGACAAGTGCTCGCAATACACATTTGAAGCAAATCTAGATATATAGAACGCGTGATCCTTGTTTCACTTTAATTAATGGAAGCACCGATCCCCCGTCCCGTCCTTCCTTTTTTTCTGGGTGAAAAATCCCTCATTTCCAGACGCCCGCCTTTGGAGATAAGGTTCATATTTTTATTCCATTTACGATAGATATATGAGTATATTACACTGCTGTATGCTTCTTCTGCACATCCCCCACCCCATCCCCACATCACTGTTTCATATAATATATTTCTGTCTTCACACAAAAAAAACAACCTAAAGTCAAATACAAGACGTTTTACAAGACTCCCTCGTCGTTTCCTTCCAGTCCGTCCACTCCCACACAGTTTGTCGGGCATTCCTGCAAAAGTCTGTGTTTACGTTTTCATTTTTCATCTTTTCATTATTATATTGCCACATTCATATATCATGCATTTTACTGCATTGCTATTGCACTGGTCCGGATTATTCAGGAGGTGGAAAGAGACGGGAACGGGGGGCCGGGACTCGGGGCAGGAGAGGAGAATAAAGGGGGAAAGAAAGCAATAGATATCTCAAATAATGTGTAGTCGGAGTCAGGAAGGGCTGAGGGTGGTGGTCGCCACAGAAAGCATCGGATCCTCGACCAAAAGAGGAAGAGGATGAAGGAAAGGAGGCGTGGTTGGTGTGAAAAAGTGGGGCCATGATATCTCCTATTGAAGTCATCTCTCTCTCTGTTTCCGTCTTTCTTTTTGTTTCCCTGCTCTCTCCTCTTCACACCATTTTCACCCTCCTCCTCCTCCTCCGCCTCTCGACTACTGCTTGTGGATGTCCTCGCTGCGGATGATCTTGTAAATGATCCAGTAGAAAATGTTAAAAATTAGGAAGACGAGCGGGAAGGCCACGCGGGACACCGTGTCGATGCGCTTGGCCCGGCTGATGAACAGCTTCTTCATCTCCTCGATGCTCTTCTCGGGCGCGGCCGAGGCCGGGGCGTTGTTGTTGTTGCCCTTGATGGCCATGCCGTCCTTGGCCTGCAGGCAGGCGGGGCCCATGCCGTAGCCGGGGAAGCTGAAGCGCCCCTCGCCCGTCTCATCCTCCTGCAACACAGGCCAAGACTCAGGCTGTTAGGAACCAGAGAAAGACGTTACTGTTGGTGTGTGTGTTTGTGAAAGAGTGTGTGTATATTTGAGGCCAGGTCAATTTCAGTTGAGTTCATTACAGAGAAGTTCAGACATGAATAACAGATGAAGTGAAAATGAAAAGTGAGAAGGAAAAACATTGGTGACAAAACTCTGCAGCTTTATCATCATCATTACTCTGGATCCCTATAAATTAACAGAATGAACTGATAAGAAAGTGAAATAAATGAATGAGGCCTTAAAGCAAATGTATGAAAAGTGTTTCCTAATTATTTCCTCTAAATTTCAAGGAATGATCTGATTGGCTGTCTGGGAGCCTAATTTCTGCTCATTCAGTCGGAATAAAGCTGCAGGTTCAGCACAGACAACAGGAAATGTAGCAGAATGAAAACCTGGACCTGGACCTGGACTCTGGTCTGAGCCTTAAACCTTCATCCTCTCTAATGACCATCAGGGGGCGACTCCACTGGTTGTTAAAGAAGTCAGATTGTATTGAAGTCTATGGGAAAATGTCCCTACTTCTCCTTGATTTATTAGCTCAGTAAACGTTTTCCTAATGAGTTTATGGTCTCAGTCTCTAGTTTCAAGTCTTCAATACAACATGATGTTCATGTTTTTAATGATGCTCCATTTAGAGGAAAATAGACCAGAAAGCAGGGGATGAATCAGGGGGCGTGGCTACTGTGTGATTGACAGACTGTAGCACCCAATCAGGATAGAGTACAGAGCAGGTCAGCTCCACCCCTCACTCCTCCTCAGCTCCACCTTCTCCTCCAAAGATGGTTTCTACTGGTTTAAAAAAACATCCTCCAATGGATGGATAAACACACAGAAGTAAAGCAGCAATGCTCCAGTCAAAGGCTCAGACTGATCCAGATCTGAACTAACTTCCTTCATGAGTTTATCACTGAAGTCAGTGTCACACAGGACAAATCAGGGCTTGTTAGAAAGAGCTGATTCTCTAGTTGAAGGAGAAACAAACAGCTCCTCCATCAGGAGAACGAGGCTCTGAAGACCACGCAGGTTTAAGACTGTAAACTTTTATCAGTTGCTGTTGTTTGCCTTGGGAAAGGTTGGAGCCTTCGTTGCCTAGGAAGGAAAGGACACATTTGAAGGAGCCTTTGAGAAGTGATGGTCCAGATGCAGCCTCTGAAGGTCGAGGGAAACAGTTGTCGTATTGATCCGGTTTTTATCTGTACTTCCTGACTCTGTTGTTCTCCACTCATTCACCCACTGACACCTGCACTTCAGAGTCTCTATGCTGTCTGAACCTGCACCGTGTAGCACTGGGGGGCCCCGAGCACCGAGGCCCCGAACAGTGGATTCATGAATTATGAGCTGATGATTGATTAAACTTCATCCACCACTGAGGCCAAACTGGTTTCTTCTCTTAGTAAGAGTCATCAATAACAGCTGAAGCCCAGTGTCGAGCCAGTTTATCTCACCCGTCGAGGGGAGATGGGTGAGGGGGTGAGCAGGGCGGGCTGAATGGGTTGGATTGATTGACGCCTCAAGGTTACGGCGTTTGTGACGTTTTCACCCGAGCACAGTGAGATATTGAAAATCCTATCTGCACCGTCACCCTGCTTTTTCATTACAGAAGACACAATGACTTCCTTATCTGCTCCACAGACTCCAACACAAACACTGCAATGGGCTGGGAGTGTGTGTGTGTGTGTGTGTGTGTGTGTGTCAAACCTGTGGCCCTCAACAAAGTTAAAAAATCACCCATGAAATTAAAAATCATCAGACACAAAGCTCCGATGATTCAGAGTCGTCTTTGTTTGGATTCACATTTTTGATAAAAGACCACGTCAAAAAAAATTCATGCATGAGTGAAACTCGTGTTGTTTCCCCCGTGGGAGACTGCAGCCTATCAGCGGGACATCTCTGCAGTGCATTCTGGGAAAGAGAGAAAGGAGCATTTTGTGATCAGGAAACAAGGAGGAGTGAAGTCTGAAGCTGGAGGAACTTAACGACTGACGCAAAACCACTGCAGCAAAAACAAATCAAGCAGCCAGTAAAAAAAAAAACTCTCTGTCAGACCAACGTCTCGTTTCTGCAACAGGAAGCAGGAAGTGATCAGATCTGATCAGTCAACCTATAATCACCAATATCCTCAATACAACCACAGAAAAGTGGATAAAATGGGTCAAAAGCTGCAACAGGACGTTTCAAACCTTGTTGTGTGTGTGTGTGTGTGTGTGTGTGCTGGTATGTATAGCATCTATAAGTGTGTGTGTGTGTGTGTGTGTGTGTGTGTGAATGCATGTATGTGTGTGTGTTGGACCACCAGGTAGCGATCCATTTTTAGCGCCCCATGTCCCCGTTCTGTCCTTGCACCCACACAAACCCATTTATTACTGTTAATACATGTACACACACACACACACACACACACAAATACACAGAAAGACACACACACAGACAGACACACACCGGGTGTCTGTGCATTAGCCGCGATGCTAGCCGACCTCTGCCTGTCCTTCAGTGACGCTGCTAAACTATTACAGATGCTCTGCTTTATTCTCTCTGCCATGTGATTAATGTGGGGGGAGGAGGGACGTGAGGAGGAGACGCAATGAGGAGGACAATGGAGGAACAAGGAGGAGGGGGAGGAGGAAGGCAATAAGGCAGAGGGAGGAAAAGCCCTGCAGCCTGTAGACATTGTTCAGGGCAAAAAAAAAAAAAAGTCAGAAGACCCCCCCCGACTGAAACCTACACCAATGGACATTAGTCACATTCATGTCTAATTAGAAAAATCCTGCATTAGCAGAATGAGGACCAGATCACAGAAGGAAGGAAGGAAGGAAGGAAGGATGGACTGTTCTTTCCTCATTGTTCTCCTGTAAAACTTTAACTTATTTAAAAATCACAAACAACATCCTCTGATATCTAATGACCATCAGGGGGCGACTCCACTGGTTGTTAAAGAAGTCAGATTGTATTGAAGTCTATGGGAAAATGTCCCTACTTCTCCTTGATTTATTAGCTCAGTAAACGTTTTGAGGGTATGTATTGGGGGCGTGGCTACAGTGTGACAGACTGTACCACCCAATCAGGATAGAGTAAAGAGCAAGTCAGCCCCACCCCTCACTCCTCCTCAGCTCCACCTTCTCCTCCAAAGATGGTTTCTCCTGGTTTCTAAAAACCAAGATGGCCGACAGACCAATTACAAACTGGAGCTTCAGAGCAGCAGCTCGCAGACGATGGTGACGACAATATTCACAAACAGCCAAAAAATCAAGACTCCTGATTTGAAAAGTGTGAATAAAACAGCTCGGAACAAGAAGACGAGACGAGAACAATCATCTTCAAGACGGAGCTGGAGCGATGGAGGGAGGAGAAGAGACAAAGAGGAAGAGGAGAAAAGCTCCTCTCGTCCATCGTGCTCCTCTTCCCACTGAAGCGTTTATATCTTCTGCCCGTGTCGATGTGATTAATCGAGCAGATTAGCAGGAAGCAAGAAGTAGGAAGCAAACGTGCGTCAGTCCTGCTCTGCTCCACAAATATTACCCTTGGATACTTGTTTTAGATTCACGCATTTACATAAAAGACCGTTCAGGAAGTGTCAGCCTCGACTAACGGCGGCATCAGTCTCTCCTGAAACGGGCCGGAGGAGAAATTCCTGGCCTCGCGTTCCGCTTCATGATTTCTCCCCCAGAAGCAATTCTCGCCCCTCACTGGGGGGGAGGAGGAAATTTATTATAAATTTGCCTTTGCTGATCCATTTTCTGGTGGATTCATCTCCAGCCTCCCCCCCCACCCACCTCCCTTCCATTCAGGCCATTTGAGGCTTTTAAAGATGTTTCACTATCAATATGTGGGCGGTGAGTGGATCCCGCTGAGGGGAATGTTTAAGTAGATCTGAGTTAACTGTTTTTCTCTGCTTCCATTTCTAAAGATCCTTAAAGACAGATTTCTGTTCTAAGTTCTCGTCCCCTGTGATTTGAACTTGGGTCAAACCGACGTCCACCTTCACACCTCTTCATCTGTCAGGAAGTGACTGATGCTCGTCGCCTCATCTTGTGTTCAGGCCTGACGCTGATGCACAGCAGAGGAGAAACAAACCAGGGCCCTGAGAGCAAAGGAGCCCCCAGTGGCCAGTGGCCCTCTGATATTGGTACATGATCCAATCACAACAAAGACTCCACATGTCACTGCTGCAGCACTAATGATCTATCTGTCTGCATGTGAGGTCTTTGGGGGTCTTCAGTGGCCTCCTTTGTCTGGACTCAAGGGATAATTTCATAAGTTTTCTACGACCGTGACCTGAAGATCAGTGCCGTGTTTCCTCATTTGTCACATTCATGCTTTAATTAGAAAATTCCTCCATTAACAGAGCAAAGACCAGGTCGACGGTCGGATGGATGGAGGAGATAAACAGTGAGAGTCCTGTTCTTCCTTCTCATCGTTCTCCTGGAAACATAACGAGGTTTCACCACAGACTGTCTATAAACCTGGACCTGGACCTGGTCTGAGCCTTAACCCTTCATCCTCTCTACTGACCATCAGGGGGCGACTCCACTGGTTGTTAAAGAAGTCAGATTGTATTGAAGTCTATGGGAAAATGTCCCTACTTCTCCTTGATTTATTAGCTCAGTAAACGTTTTCCTAATGAGTTTATGGTCTCAGTCTCTAGTTTCAAGTCTTCAAGACAACATGATGTTCATTTTTTAAATGAATGCGTGGCTACTGTGTGATTGACAGACTGTCCCACCCAATCAGGATAGAGGACAGAGCAGGTCAGCTCCACCCCTCACTCCTCCTCAGCTCCACCTTCTCCTCCAAAGATGGTTTCTTCTGGTTTCAAAAAAAGAAGATGGCCGACAGACAAAAGACAAACTGGAGCTTCAGAGCAGCAGCTCAGACGATGGTGACTCTTTTTACTTTAATTTCTCACTTCCTCCTGATTGAAATACAAATTCACTGTAATTGATTCTTCTATAAAATGTCCTGATTAAAAATTCTTGAGGTGTTTTTAAAAAGGTTTTTGATCATCACATCCGCCTGTCTCTCTCTCTCTCTCTCTCTC
>CM076667.1:20913607-20936971 GCA_038496675.1 Rachycentron canadum | reverse complement strand
GAGAGAGAGAGAGAGAGAGAGACAGGCGGATGTGATGATCAAAAACCTTTTTAAAAACACCTCAAGAATTTTTAATCAGGACATTTTATAGAAGAATCAATTACAGTGAATTTGTATTTCAATCAGGAGGAAGTGAGAAATTAAAGTAAAAAGAGTCACCATCGTCTGAGCTGCTGCTCTGAAGCTCCAGTTTGTCTTTTGTCTGTCGGCCATCTTCTTTTTTTGAAACCAGAAGAAACCATCTTTGGAGGAGAAGGTGGAGCTGAGGAGGAGTGAGGGGTGGAGCTGACCTGCTCTGTCCTCTATCCTGATTGGGTGGGACAGTCTGTCAATCACACAGTAGCCACGCATTCATTTAAAAAATGAACATCATGTTGTCTTGAAGACTTGAAACTAGAGACTGAGACCATAAACTCATTAGGAAAACGTTTACTGAGCTAATAAATCAAGGAGAAGTAGGGACATTTTCCCATAGACTTCAATACAATCTGACTTCTTTAACAACCAGTGGAGTCGCCCCCTGATGGTCAGTAGAGAGGATGAAGGGTTAAGGCTCAGACCAGGTCCAGGTCCAGATTTATAGACAGTCTGTGGTGAAACCTCGTTATGTTTCCAGGAGAACGATGAGAAGGAAGAACAGGACTCTCACTGTTTATCTCCTCCATCCATCCGACCGTCGACCTGGTCTTTGCTCTGTTAATGGAGGAATTTTCTAATTAAAGCATGAATGTGACAAATGAGGAAACACGGCACTGATCTTCAGGTCACGGTCGTAGAAAACTTATGAAATTATCCCTTGAGTCCAGACAAAGGAGGCCACTGAAGACCCCCAAAGACCTCACATGCAGACAGATAGATCATTAGTGCTGCAGCAGTGACATGTGGAGTCTTTGTTGTGATTGGATCATGTACCAATATCAGAGGGCCACTGGCCACTGGGGGCTCCTTTGCTCTCAGGGCCCTGGTTTGTTTCTCCTCTGCTGTGCATCAGCGTCAGGCCTGAACACAAGATGAGGCGACGAGCATCAGTCACTTCCTGACAGATGAAGAGGTGTGAAGGTGGACGTCGGTTTGACCCAAGTTCAAATCACAGGGGACGAGAACTTAGAACAGAAATCTGTCTTTAAGGATCTTTAGAAATGGAAGCAGAGAAAAACAGTTAACTCAGATCTACTTAAACATTCCCCTCAGCTGCGCGGGATCCACTCACCGCCCACATATTGATAGTGAAACATCTTTAAAAGCCTCAAATGGCCTGAATGGAAGGGAGGTGGGTGGGGGGGGAGGCTGGAGATGAATCCACCAGAAAATGGATCAGCAAAGGCAAATTTATAATAAATTTCCTCCTCCCCCCCAGTGAGGGGCGAGAATTGCTTCTGGGGGAGAAATCATGAAGCGGAACGCGAGGCCAGGAATTTCTCCTCCGGCCCGTTTCAGGAGAGACTGATGCCGCCGTTAGTCGAGGCTGACACTTCCTGAACGGTCTTTTATGTAAATGCGTGAATCTAAAACAAGTATCCAAGGGTAATATTTGTGGAGCAGAGCAGGACTGACGCACGTTTGCTTCCTACTTCTTGCTTCCTGCTAATCTGCTCGATTAATCACATCGACACGGGCAGAAGATATAAACGCTTCAGTGGGAAGAGGAGCACGATGGACGAGAGGAGCTTTTCTCCTCTTCCTCTTTGTCTCTTCTCCTCCCTCCATCGCTCCAGCTCCGTCTTGAAGATGATTGTTCTCGTCTCGTCTTCTTGTTCCGAGCTGTTTTATTCACACTTTTCAAATCAGGAGTCTTGATTTTTTGGCTGTTTGTGAATATTGTCGTCACCATCGTCTGCGAGCTGCTGCTCTGAAGCTCCAGTTTGTAATTGGTCTGTCGGCCATCTTGGTTTTTAGAAACCAGGAGAAACCATCTTTGGAGGAGAAGGTGGAGCTGAGGAGGAGTGAGGGGTGGGGCTGACTTGCTCTTTACTCTATCCTGATTGGGTGGTACAGTCTGTCACACTGTAGCCACGCCCCCAATACATACCCTCAAAACATTTACTGAGCTAATAAATCAAGGAGAAGTAGGGACATTTTCCCATAGACTTCAATACAATCTGACTTCTGTAACAACCAGTGGAGTCGCCCCCTGATGGTCATTAGATATCAGAGGATGTTGTTTGTGATTTTTAAATAAGTTAAAGTTTTACAGGAGAACAATGAGGAAAGAACAGTCCATCCTTCCTTCCTTCCTTCCTTCCTTCCTTCTGTGATCTGGTCCTCATTCTGCTAATGCAGGATTTTTCTAATTAGACATGAATGTGACTAATGTCCATTGGTGTAGGTTTCAGTCGGGGGGGGTCTTCTGACTTTTTTTTTTTTTTGCCCTGAACAATGTCTACAGGCTGCAGGGCTTTTCCTCCCTCTGCCTTATTGCCTTCCTCCTCCCCCTCCTCCTTGTTCCTCCATTGTCCTCCTCATTGCGTCTCCTCCTCACGTCCCTCCTCCCCCCACATTAATCACATGGCAGAGAGAATAAAGCAGAGCATCTGTAATAGTTTAGCAGCGTCACTGAAGGACAGGCAGAGGTCGGCTAGCATCGCGGCTAATGCACAGACACCCGGTGTGTGTCTGTCTGTGTGTGTGTCTTTCTGTGTATTTGTGTGTGTGTGTGTGTGTGTACATGTATTAACAGTAATAAATGGGTTTGTGTGGGTGCAAGGACAGAACGGGGACATGGGGCGCTAAAAATGGATCGCTACCTGGTGGTCCAACACACACACATACATGCATTCACACACACACACACACACACACACACTTATAGATGCTATACATACCAGCACACACACACACACACACACACACAACAAGGTTTGAAACGTCCTGTTGCAGCTTTCGACCCATTTTATCCACTTTTCTGTGGTTGTATTGAGGATATTGGTGATTATAGGTTGACTGATCAGATCTGATCACTTCCTGCTTCCTGTTGCAGAAACGAGACGTTGGTCTGACAGAGAGTTTTTTTTTTTACTGGCTGCTTGATTTGTTTTTGCTGCAGTGGTTTTGCGTCAGTCGTTAAGTTCCTCCAGCTTCAGACTTCACTCCTCCTTGTTTCCTGATCACAAAATGCTCCTTTCTCTCTTTCCCAGAATGCACTGCAGAGATGTCCCGCTGATAGGCTGCAGTCTCCCACGGGGGAAACAACACGAGTTTCACTCATGCATGAATTTTTTTTGACGTGGTCTTTTATCAAAAATGTGAATCCAAACAAAGACGACTCTGAATCATCGGAGCTTTGTGTCTGATGATTTTTAATTTCATGGGTGATTTTTTAACTTTGTTGAGGGCCACAGGTTTGACACACACACACACACACACACACTCCCAGCCCATTGCAGTGTTTGTGTTGGAGTCTGTGGAGCAGATAAGGAAGTCATTGTGTCTTCTGTAATGAAAAAGCAGGGTGACGGTGCAGATAGGATTTTCAATATCTCACTGTGCTCGGGTGAAAACGTCACAAACGCCGTAACCTTGAGGCGTCAATCAATCCAACCCATTCAGCCCGCCCTGCTCACCCCCTCACCCATCTCCCCTCGACGGGTGAGATAAACTGGCTCGACACTGGGCTTCAGCTGTTATTGATGACTCTTACTAAGAGATGAAACCAGTTTGGCCTCAGTGGTGGATGAAGCTTAATCAATCATCAGCTCATAATTCATGAATCCACTGTTCGGGGCCTCGGTGCTCGGGGCCCCCCAGTGCTACACGGTGCAGGTTCAGACAGCATAGAGACTCTGAAGTGCAGGTGTCAGTGGGTGAATGAGTGGAGAACAACAGAGTCAGGAAGTACAGATAAAAACCGGATCAATACGACAACTGTTTCCCTCGACCTTCAGAGGCTGCATCTGGACCATCACTTCTCAAAGGCTCCTTCAAATGTGTCCTTTCCTTCCTAGGCAACGAAGGCTCCAACCTTTCCCAAGGCAAACAACAGCAACTGATAAAAGTTTACAGTCTTAAACCTGCGTGGTCTTCAGAGCCTCGTTCTCCTGATGGAGGAGCTGTTTGTTTCTCCTTCAACTAGAGAATCAGCTCTTTCTAACAAGCCCTGATTTGTCCTGTGTGACACTGACTTCAGTGATAAACTCATGAAGGAAGTTAGTTCAGATCTGGATCAGTCTGAGCCTTTGACTGGAGCATTGCTGCTTTACTTCTGTGTGTTTATCCATCCATTGGAGGATGTTTTTTTAAACCAGTAGAAACCATCTTTGGAGGAGAAGGTGGAGCTGAGGAGGAGTGAGGGGTGGAGCTGACCTGCTCTGTACTCTATCCTGATTGGGTGCTACAGTCTGTCAATCACACAGTAGCCACGCCCCCTGATTCATCCCCTGCTTTCTGGTCTATTTTCCTCTAAATGGAGCATCATTAAAAACATGAACATCATGTTGTATTGAAGACTTGAAACTAGAGACTGAGACCATAAACTCATTAGGAAAACGTTTACTGAGCTAATAAATCAAGGAGAAGTAGGGACATTTTCCCATAGACTTCAATACAATCTGACTTCTTTAACAACCAGTGGAGTCGCCCCCTGATGGTCATTAGAGAGAATGAAGGTTTAAGGCTCAGACCAGAGTCCAGGTCCAGGTCCAGGTTTTCATTCTGCTACATTTCCTGTTGTCTGTGCTGAACCTGCAGCTTTATTCCGACTGAATGAGCAGAAATTAGGCTCCCAGACAGCCAATCAGATCATTCCTTGAAATTTAGAGGAAATAATTAGGAAACACTTTTCATACATTTGCTTTAAGGCCTCATTCATTTATTTCACTTTCTTATCAGTTCATTCTGTTAATTTATAGGGATCCAGAGTAATGATGATGATAAAGCTGCAGAGTTTTGTCACCAATGTTTTTCCTTCTCACTTTTCATTTTCACTTCATCTGTTATTCATGTCTGAACTTCTCTGTAATGAACTCAACTGAAATTGACCTGGCCTCAAATATACACACACTCTTTCACAAACACACACACCAACAGTAACGTCTTTCTCTGGTTCCTAACAGCCTGAGTCTTGGCCTGTGTTGCAGGAGGATGAGACGGGCGAGGGGCGCTTCAGCTTCCCCGGCTACGGCATGGGCCCCGCCTGCCTGCAGGCCAAGGACGGCATGGCCATCAAGGGCAACAACAACAACGCCCCGGCCTCGGCCGCGCCCGAGAAGAGCATCGAGGAGATGAAGAAGCTGTTCATCAGCCGGGCCAAGCGCATCGACACGGTGTCCCGCGTGGCCTTCCCGCTCGTCTTCCTAATTTTTAACATTTTCTACTGGATCATTTACAAGATCATCCGCAGCGAGGACATCCACAAGCAGTAGTCGAGAGGCGGAGGAGGAGGAGGAGGGTGAAAATGGTGTGAAGAGGAGAGAGCAGGGAAACAAAAAGAAAGACGGAAACAGAGAGAGAGATGACTTCAATAGGAGATATCATGGCCCCACTTTTTCACACCAACCACGCCTCCTTTCCTTCATCCTCTTCCTCTTTTGGTCGAGGATCCGATGCTTTCTGTGGCGACCACCACCCTCAGCCCTTCCTGACTCCGACTACACATTATTTGAGATATCTATTGCTTTCTTTCCCCCTTTATTCTCCTCTCCTGCCCCGAGTCCCGGCCCCCCGTTCCCGTCTCTTTCCACCTCCTGAATAATCCGGACCAGTGCAATAGCAATGCAGTAAAATGCATGATATATGAATGTGGCAATATAATAATGAAAAGATGAAAAATGAAAACGTAAACACAGACTTTTGCAGGAATGCCCGACAAACTGTGTGGGAGTGGACGGACTGGAAGGAAACGACGAGGGAGTCTTGTAAAACGTCTTGTATTTGACTTTAGGTTGTTTTTTTTGTGTGAAGACAGAAATATATTATATGAAACAGTGATGTGGGGATGGGGTGGGGGATGTGCAGAAGAAGCATACAGCAGTGTAATATACTCATATATCTATCGTAAATGGAATAAAAATATGAACCTTATCTCCAAAGGCGGGCGTCTGGAAATGAGGGATTTTTCACCCAGAAAAAAAGGAAGGACGGGACGGGGGATCGGTGCTTCCATTAATTAAAGTGAAACAAGGATCACGCGTTCTATATATCTAGATTTGCTTCAAATGTGTATTGCGAGCACTTGTCGATGCTTTTCCTCCCCCCCTCCCCGCCGCCAACACCACGAAACCTTGAACTGCAGAGACACTTGACGTTTGCTGCTGCCGCTGTCAATCACACGACTGGACAAAAAAAATAAGAATAAGAATAAAAAAAAAAAAAAAAAAGCACTGGACAGGCAGTGCTGAAGATTATGAGACAAAATATCATTTATCTGTGGTCAACGTGTTCCTCTACCTGTCCGTCATTTATTTCACATTGCATTTGTTGTTCTTTGGGTTCGTTTCTTAATTCATGTGCCAATGAAATGAAAACATGTCGCTCGTGGCTCCGAGAGGCCGCCAAAACGAAGGCGGGGCCCCGGTTTTGGTGCCACATCATCAGCTTCCTCTGTGTTTTTTTTTTTTTTCAATCCTTGAGGTTTTAGTTTGTTTTCATCTCCTGCAGAAAGAACAAGTCGATCCCGGACGGAGCGAAACGCAGACCCTCGTTCACTGCCCTTGTTGGGACTGAAACATAGATATGTTTACATCTTATTAGTGCTTCCTTGCTTTCTGACCCCGCCTTAACGTGACACCCGACCCCCTCCCGCCCCCTGGCTGAGAGGACATGTAGTAAACTGTACAGATTACAACACCTGTTATACCTTAATTAACTGTACTTCCATCTCATCCACATGCACCGGCTGTAGCTGCGAGCTTCTTCATTTGTGGAAATCGACGTCATCGTCCACTCTGAGTGTTTTAACGATCGTCAGGTCGGCTGGTTTGATGATTCGTCAGATTTTTAATTTGCAGGCTTCTTCTATGCAACGATCAGTATATGCAATTAGGATTTTTTTCCCTTTAGCGCCTCCATCTCAAGAGCAACACCTGTTCATCCAGCTGCTAACGGCTAAACTCTTTCACGCGTTTTGGCTAATATTGAAGGAAGAGTGTTTAAGATAGTAATAATTTAAAGTGGTAGCCTGTCCAGGGCCTGCGACCGTTTGTCAGTAGAAACCAGCAGGAAAGTGACTGAGGCAAAACTTGAGACGAAACTTCAAGTGGTACCAAATCTTTTTTTGTCTGTTTCTGTATTAACGGTTGATCCAGACTCTTCCTGTCATCCTGTCACGAGCATCGTTTACTCAAAAACTCCCAAAGTGCTTCTTTACTTTACCAGGCAGAAATTTACTGAAAGGTTTTAACACAAAACTGAAATTTGTGATTTTGTAACAAAGCAAAACTGAATTATTCATAATCAAGTTGAAAGTCTGCTTTTTTTGGGCAAACTCTTAAAAAATATCTCAAATATAATAATTTTTACTTTCTATAGAAGATATGGGTGAGATGATCGATAGTGATCTGCATGCTGAGTGCAAACCAGGCAGTGGTTAGCCTAGCTTAGCATGACTGCTTCTACATTTTGGTTTGTGTAGTGATTATAGTTTATCGAGATGCAGCGTGTAAATTAGCCAGCTGCTTGTTTAGTTGTCGATTGTCAAATAGAGCCAGGCTAACTGTTTCCCCCTTTTTGCAGTGATGTTGCTAAGCTAGGCTAACAAGATTCAGCACCCAACTTAACAAAAGGTAAAAATGGTGTCATCTCCTCTAAAGTTTTTAAAAGGAAGTGAACTATTCAATCACCACGCGTCCATTTAACAGTTTATAGAGTTTAAAATAAAACCATCGACTGAACTTTTACTGTGAAGATAAAAAAATTTCACACTTCAGGCGAATGCTCCTTCAGCTGTGATGCAAACAAACATAAACTTTTATCGTGGATCCTGGATGAGGACATTTACAATATTTACTTTACGATACTAGAACAGTGGTGAATAAATGGTTTTATTTCAAAGTCCCGTGGAGGAATAAAACATTTGTGTGATTAAATCTTGAAAATATTTCACTGATCATTTCTACTTGTTACAAAGTTTGAGTCCAACTTGGTTTTGAAGCAAAACCAAAGATATTTTTTTGTTTCTCATGTTTGATGTCGTTGGGGCTTTTTGCTGCAAAGTACATATGCTGATAATCGCTTTGTCTTTGAGTTCAATAACTGATTGCCAGATGGAGTATTGGGTCAGATTAACTTCTGAAATACATATACCATTATAATATATAACAAATCTTTTGATATGGATCATTTCCCTCAGCATTCTTGGTCTTAATCGTCTATGATTATTTGCTCACCTACCTTTTCCTTAATCCCTTCCCCCTTTATACCATTTTACTGGTATGGTTTTATTTATTTTAAGCAGAGTACATTGAGACTTTTTGGTTTTGTTTCTGATGGTACAGATTACTCTTGTTTATATGAGATCATGTTTGTGTCAACGTGTGTCGAGGAAATGTTTGTTTTTTTCCACTCCATTATATTTTAACTGATGTTCATGAGTGTGTCAGATTGATCTGAAGGGCTAAGCCACACACATACATCCTTCTGTGGAAGTGCCATAGAATATACTTCATCCCAGAAACTATGCATCTCATTCAGAAAATGATTCCCAGATACAGTGATGGAAATCTTTTGAAGGCCATGATCACCAAGGACGCATTTTAATTTCATTAATTTGGTCACAAGCAGGTGTAACACGGTCGCGAATGCAGTGAAGACAGTAAAAGAAAAAAAGGAGCAACTCCTGTTTGAAGTGTAGGAAGTTTCTTTCAGTTTCACCTTTCGCAGCAATAGTTCCAACAAAAAGTCCTGAGTTTTCCCCAAAAAGCAGCTCAGAGGTGATACTAACATTAGCTTGTTAGAGAGGAGTGGGTATGCTAAGCTAGTCAAAAAGCTAGCACGCATGCTATTCAGCTTGCTAGGAATTTGTGCTCAACTTGCAGATAGCATTTCTTGAGTACACCCTTCTTTTGTGAGCTTTCTTTTATTCAAGAACCACAAAAAGTTCCAACAAAAAAAAGACCCTAAATTTTGCAAAACGTAGCAGAGAGCTACTAAAATTAGCGAGCTTCTAACGTTGACTTTTGCTTTGCTAGCACATTAGCACTGTAGCAAAATGTTAGAGAAGAGGACACAGCATGTCGTGAAAAAAGTCAACAAACATGCTCTTTAGCTTTGTTGACAGGACATTTGTGTGCAACTTTCAGAAAGTGTTTCTTTGCTGAGACGTTAGAAGTTAATACCCTACAATCACCAGCCTTTTTTTTCTTTGCTAGCTTGCTAGCAACTTGCATAGTGACTTAGCTATGTAGAAGCACTGTAGCAAATTGTAAGAAGAGTAGGTAATGGTAAGCTGGAAAAAAGCAAGCACACATGCTATTTAGTAATATTTAGCACCACGGGTGAAGTTACCACAAAAGGCAAAATGTAGCTCAAAGCTAGCGCTAAAATTACCTTGCTAGCTACATTAACTTTTTTGCTGATGTATGTGGAAGCAGAAGAGACAGAGCTCGTTAAAAAGCAAGCAATCATACTATTTATCTTATACTTTATGTAAAATACAAGAAAGTTTCATTTATATAGCACGTCCTTACAAGTAACTAAAACGAGTTCTTCATTCTGTATGCATGATACCTGAATCTACAGAGTCCAGAAAGTCCCCAAACATGTTTTGTTTCTTCATTTTTTCTTTCGTACAAGTGATAGCTATTGTACGCACAATAAAATTAAAACAAAAATTGGAAAAAAAAACCAACAACTTACCTTTAAAGGCAGCTTTCATGAACTAAGGAGTTAGAGGCAGTTTGTCAAAATAAATGTTTGCTTTAAAAGTTCAAATATAAACCAGAAGCATTTCCAGTTCCTCTGGGGCAGCAGAACCATGTTAATGATCAAACAAATCAAATAAATACCTCTCACTTTGTGTGTTTGTGGCGGTGCCTCCTCTCTGATCACGGCCTAAACCCGACTGGGAAACAGGCTCGGTCTAATTCGGACGACGAACCTTTACCCTCTGTGCCATAGACACTGCATCTGAAAACGTCACGTATGTTCATCAGCCTCTTTGCCAACAGCAGTCGTCCACTTTCTAAAGCGTTCATACATGTCGTGCCATACGGGGGGCGGGGTGGGGCGGGGTTATATATGCAACTAAAGGACGAGGACCTACGGGCGTATCATGCATTCATCTTTCACCCGTTCATAACCTTTCCTCAGGTGTGGGTGTTGTGTGTATCATAGTCATGTCAGAGCTTCGTCATAGGCCTCACATCATTGTATTAATCATTGTTATACTGTATTGGGGGGTTGGGGGCGGGAGGGGTTCATAACATGAGATAGATAGTGGGTTTATATTGCATTACGGTGCGATGTGATGCAAACGGACTGAACAATGAAGGACGTGTTTTTGGACGTTTATAAATCCTTAGGTTCTGAATAGATTTTAAAGTAGCATGGTTTGATTTGTTGATGATTAATGACTCTATTGGTTTTCGGGGGTTCTGTTTGGTTCTCTTGTATTTTATTGTATGTATTGTACAATCTGATGCCCTGAGGAAAAAGGAAAAATACAGTGACTCCTGAACTGCTGTGAACTAAATTAAACATTATTATTATTATTATTATTAGGATTATTCTATTTATTTATTTGTTTTCTTTGCACAAGTTGGAATGGCCTTAATTTTGCTTTACTTGCTTCTATTGTGTATTGGCACAAAGTGCACCTGTTTAATTTGCAGAAATTATGATGCTCATTATGATGCTTATAATCTGAGAGTGCACATCAAAGCAGGATTGAACAAAAAAAAGAAAAAAGAAAAGTTCAGCAAATCCTTTTTTATTTTTCATTAATCTGAAAAACAATATTTTGCATGAATATAAATACAATGGCAGATATTTTGGCTTGTACAAAAAAATGTGAAGCAATTTGAAGAGAAAAAAAGAATGTACCGTTTCTGCTGTATCTGTATATATCGAAATATTTATTGAAATATGTCATACTACTAATTCTATTAACGATTAAAGGTTTTCTGAACAAAAATCTCTTTACCTGTTTTTGAAAATTGTCAAGGTTGTTGGAGTTGGATCTTTTGCTTTCTGTTACTCAACTCAAGGATCTGTGTAATCATTAAAGAAAAAGTATTAAAAATTGCAAATAAGTCCTCGTTGGAGAGTGTCTTCATTGTCTAATGCCACTTCTGTTTTAACGGTGACGTCCTTCATCTCAGGAACACTAGTGTTGTCAGAACTGGACTGTTTCTTTGTGTTCGTGCATGTATAAAGTTTGTGTGTGTGCAGTTTTAATTGGCACCAAAAGTTGATTGTGTTTTCCCTCCTCTGTAATTTCAGGGCCGTGCACAGACATTGTGGGGGTCACTGAGGCAAACTCTTTCACATTTATCACAGAGAACAAAGATGTGGCCCTTTGTGGTTTCTGTAGACCACATCCTCTGAAGGATGCGGCCTATGAAGGTGTGGCCCTTCGTGGCCTTTGTGGATCATGTTTTCTAAAGGTTGCAGCCCCTGGATTGGGCCTCAGCTTCAGAGCAGCATTATCTTTCCCCTGGAGTCGACTTTGTTCTCTCTGATTAATGTAAATTAATAAATGGTTTATTCTTCACCAGCTCCTCTGTGTCTTCAGCTGCTCCATGTTCCACTTTTAAATTTGCAGAGAAAACGTTTTTCACAACTTGACAGCACAACATAATAATATTCAGTCCAGCAGAGGATAATCAGCCTGTGTGCAGGTCTTTAAGGCACATGAGGCCCCTGGGAACGATTCTTCTTCCTGCAACGTTTTTATTATTATGTTTTATTGGTTTTATTGGTCAGTCATTCTCTACTCAATGCATTCAGGATCATTAAATAAAAAACTAAAATACAAAGAAAAAACAAAGCTGAGGTCCTCGTAAGGATGCAGGGTGAGTGTGTGTGTGTGTGTGTGTGTGTGTGTGTGTGTGTCTTTATCTAATTTGATGGGATGAATCTCTACATTCAGACATGGGGACAAAGATGAAAACAATTTCTTTAAATGATATTTATGTCTGTAAAAATTCAAGTTAGTTAGCTAACAGTTAGCCAACTCTTAGCTAACTGTTAGCCAACTCTTAGCTAACTGGTAGCCAACTCTTAGCTAACTGGTAGCCAACTCTTAGCTAACACTTAGCCGACTCTTAGCTAACTGTTAGCCGACTCTTAGCTAACACTTAGCTGACTCTTAGCTAACTGTTAGCCAACTCTTAGCTAACAGTTAGCCAACTCTTAGCTAACTGGTAGCTAACTCTTAGCTAACAGTTAGCCAACTCTTAGCTAGCTGCTTGCCAACTCTTAGCTAACAGTTAGCGAACTCTTAGCTAACTGTTAGCGAACTCTTAGCTAACACTTAGCCAACTCTTAGCTAACAGTTAGCTAACTCTTAGCTAACACTTAGCTAACTCTTAGCTAACTGTTAGCCAACTCTTAGCTAACTGGTAGCTAACTCTAAGCTAACTGTTAACCAACTCTTAGCTAACAGTTAGCCGACTCTTAGCTAACAGTTAGCCGACTCTTAGCTAACAGTTAGCCGACTCTTAGCTAACTGGTAGCCGACTCTTAGCTAACTGGTAGCCGACTCTTAGCTAACTGTTAGCCGACTCTTAGCTAACTGTTAGCCAACTCTTAGCTAACAGTTAGCTAACTCTTAGCTAACAGTTAGCCGACTCTTAGCTAACAGTTAGCCGACTCTTAGCTAACAGTTAGCCGACTCTTAGCTAACAGTTAGCCGACTCTTAGCTAACAGTTAGCTAACTCTTAGCTGGAGGCTGAAGACCAGGTCAGTTAAAGAGAATCAACTCAAACCTCAAACACAATGGACGAAACAAGAAGTGATGAGTTTTACTGTGATATCATCACCATGACTGTGAGTCGTGGTGCGTTCAATGACATCAGGACAGTGTTCAAATGCTGGTGTTAGTGTGTTAGTGTGTTAGTTGGTGTTGGTTGGTGTTAGTGTGTTATTGTATTAGTGTGTTACTGTGTTAGTTGGTGTTACTGTGTTAGTGTGTTACTGTGTTAGTTGGTGTTACTGTGTTAGTGTGTTATTGTATTAGTGTGTTATTGTATTAGTGTGTTAGTGTGTTACTGTGTTAGTGTGTTACTGTGTTAGTTGGTGTTACTGTGTTAGTGTGTTATTGTATTAGTGTGTTATTGTATTAGTGTGTTACTGTGTTAGTGTGTTAGTTGGTGTTAGTGTGTTATTGTATTAGTGTGTTATTGTATTAGTGTGTTACTGTGTTAGTGTGTTATTGTGTTAGTTGGTGTTACTGTGTTAGTGTGTTATTGTATTAGTGTGTTAGTTGGTGTTAGTGTGTTATTGTATTAGTGTGTTATTGTATTAGTGTGTTACTGTGTTAGTGTGTTATTGTGTTATTGTGTTAGTGTGTAATTGTGTTTGTGTTTTACTGTGTTATTGTGTTAGTCTGTTACTGTGTTATTGTGTTACTGTGTTTGTGTTTTACTGTGTTACTGTGTTAGTGTGTTATTGTGTTATTGTGTTAGTGTGTTATTGTATTAGTGTGTTATTGTGTTATTGTGTTACTGTGTTACTGTGTTACTGTGTTAGTGTGTTATTGTGTTAGTGTGTAATTGTGTTTGTGTTTTACTGTGTTATTGTGTTAGTCTGTTACTGTGTTATTGTGTTACTGTGTTTGTGTTTTACTGTGTTACTGTGTTAGTGTGTTACTGTGTTATTGTGTTAGTGTGTTATTGTATTAGTGTGTTATTGTGTTATTGTGTTACTGTGTTACTGTGTTACTGTGTTAGTGTGTTACTGTGTTAGTGTGTTAGTGTGTTAGTGTGTCACTGTGTTAGTGTGTTATTGTGTTATTGTGTTATTGTGTTTGTGTTTTACTGTGTTAGTGTGTTATTGTGTTAGTCTGTTACTGTGTTACTGTGTTAGTTGGTGTTAGTGTGTTACTGTGTTAGTTGGTGTTACTGTGTTACTGTGTTACTGTGTTACTGTGTTAGTGTGTTATTGTGTTAGTGTGTAACTGTGTTACTGTGTTAGTGTGTTATTGTGTTATTGTGTAATTGTGTAATTGTGTTTGTGTTTTACTGTGTTATTGTGTTAGTTGGTGTTACTGTGTTAGTGTGTTACTGTGTTAGTGTGTTATTGTGTTAGTCTGTTACTGTGTTATTGTGTTAGTCTGTTACTGTGTTATTGTGTTAGTCTGTTACTGTGTTTGTGTTTTACTGTGTTAGTGTGTTACTGTGTTACTGTGTTAGTGTGTTACTGTGTTAGTCTGTTACTGTGTTAGTGTGTTATTGTGTTATTGTGTTACTGTGTTAGTTGGTGTTAGTGTGTTACTGTGTTAGTGTGTTACTGTGTTATTGTGTTATTGTGTTACTGTGTTAGTTGGTGTTAGTGTGTTACTGTGTTAGTGTGTTAGTGTGTTAGTGTGTTACTGTGTTAGTCTGTTACTGTGTTATTGTGTTATTGTGTTACTGTGTTAGTTGGTCTGGTTTGATTTTTGTGTCTCTCTTCTTCTCTTGGTCTGAGAAAGAGAAACACTGGTTAGAGGTTGGTTCATACACACGGCTGCAGTGGTTGAGGTCAGTGTTTAGGGGCCAGCATCCTCAGAAACACTAATGTTTGTGTGTGTGTGTGTGTGTGTGTGTGTGTGTGTGTGTGTGTGTGTGTCCTGGCTGTATGCTCAGGGTCTTGCCAGCAGGACCAGAACACGCTGGAAGCCATGTTGGCCCCTGAATACTAATGTGTGTGTTCACAGCAGGGGGGCTGCACTCACTGAATCCTGAACCACACAGTTAACAACACGTATGAATGAGCTGCTCATGTGTTAACAGGGGAAGGTTTAAACCCTGCAACAAGTCCAACAAGCACCCCACGCCCTTGAGCAAGATACTGACCCACCCTCCTGCTCTGCTCATGGGCCTTCAGTTTCCTTCAAGTGGAAACCCTCCATGACGTCACCTAGTGCTTTGTGATTTTACCGCCATTTTTAATTTTTGACATCTTGTCCACTAAATTTTCTATAGATCATTATCATAAGTTGTATAAAGCTTCTTCATCTTATTTTATTCTCAAGATATCGACCAATAAAGTTCACAAGGGGCGGGGCTTAGCAGGAAAATGGTCAGAATCTGTTGTACTCGTCTGAATCTCATCACACAACAAGTCTTAAGCACAATCTGAGTGTGTTATATTGATTGGTGCATGTGGGTGTGGCCTATTCATCATTATCTGCCATCTTATGTCTTAGCCAAGATGCACCATGACGTCGGCCATCTTGGTTTTTGAAACCAGGAAAAGGTGGAGCTGAGAAGGAGTGAGGGGTGGAGCTGACCTGCTCTATACTCTACCCTGATTGGGTGGTACAGTCTGTCAATCACACAGTAGCCACGCCCCCTAATCCATCCCCTGCTTTATGGTCCATTTTCCCATAGACTTCAATACAATCTGACTTCTTTAACAATCAGTGGAGTCGCCCCCTGATGGTCATTAGAGAGAATGAAGGGTTAAGGCTCAGACCAGAGTCCAGGTCCAGGTTTAGAGTCTGTTACTGTCTGTGGTCTGGAGGTTTAACTGCAGAGCAACAAAGACACACACAGCTGCAAATGCTAACATGTGAAGGCTGTCGATGGATGAACCAGCTTTAAATCTCTATTTAGTATTGATGTTGTGTTTAGGGTGATGATGATGATGATGATGATGATGATGATGATGATGATGATGGTGATGATGGAGACACAGTTTGTAAACACACACAACACCTGCAGCTCTGTCCTCACACACTTGTGAGTTCATCCTGAGTTCAAGTGAAATCAGTGGAGTGGAGCAAACATGAGTCTTTGGAGAAGCTGAGGCTTGACACACACGCACACACACACACACACACACACACACACACACACACACACACACACATTTAGCAGCTTAAGAGCCAGTTGCATAGTTTAACAGTTGACTGCTGTCTGTTTTTTTACATACACTCAGCCATAACATTATGACCACTATGTTCCCTGTCAAAAATGGTCACATGTAGAGTCCCTAAGTGGTCCAAGGAGGGAAAACCACTGGACCACAGACAGGGTCAGGGGTCAAGGCTCAGTGATGGTGGTGGGGAGTGAAGGCTGGACCCTGTGGTCTGATCCAACAGAAGAGCTGCTGGAGCTCAGACTGATGAAGAAGTTCATGCTGGTTCTGATAGAAAGCTGTCAGAACACAGAGCATCACAGTTTGTTGTGTTTGGGGCTGTGTAGCCTCAGACCGGTCAGGGTGTCCATGCTGACCCCTGTCCACCACCTCCCTAAACATGGTTCAGACCCAGTCCCCCCCTTCATGGAAACAGTCTTCCCTAATGGCAGTGGCCTCTTTCAGCAGGATAATGCTCCCTGTCACTGCAACAATGGTTCAGGAGCTTTGAGGAACAACAACCAGTTCAAGGTGTTGACTTGGCTCCAAATCCCCCAGATCTCAGTCCAGTCCAGCATCTGTGGGATGAGCTGGACCAACAAGTCTGATCCATGGAGGCTCCACCTCACAACTTCAGGACTTAAAGGATCTGCTGCTGACGTCTGGGTCCAGATACCACAGCTCAGCTTCAGAGGTCTAGAGGAGTCCAGGCCTCCAGGGTCAGGACCTACACAGTATTAGGTGGTCATAATGTTATGGCTGATCAGTGTTTATTTCCACGTATGATTTTAACTTCTTGGTCAGTGAATTTCTCTTAATTCACACTGTTAAATAGAAGCTGTGTTTTAATGACATCTATAAATCAGATTTTTTCAGCTGGAAGGAGACGTCACAGTATCACAGATGGCCTCGTGTCCAAGAGGTCAACGTTTCCATCTTGTAAAAACATGGAGAGCCTGATGAAAATTCATGTTCTCACTAATCCAGAGGCTTTTAAGAGCATAAAAAAGGGCAGGAGGTTAAAGCGCTGTCTTCAGCCAGCGGGGGAGCAGCGTGACTCTGGATATTAGCATAAAAATGTGCAAAGTTGCAGTGTTTGTATCTGGTTACACTTCACAGCCGCCCTGTCAGTCTGCAGATGATCACTCTTCGTTAGGCCTCTTTAATCCTCGCGCTCTCTTATCTGCCTTTGTTCTGAAAGCTGCCAAACAGCCTGTGAGATCAAGGCATTGAGAGGAAAACGGCACGAAAAGGCCCCAACTCCACCCCCCCACTGATAAACACCTAATCACAGCTAATGAGCTGATTATAGCTGATCAATCAGGAAGTCAGTTTCCCTAATAGGACGCTGTCATTGTTTGTAGGCAGGAGTGCAGGAGGAGGAGGAGGGGAGGGGGTGGGGGTCACGTTCCTAAGGCTACTCCTCTAAATGTACATCTCTTGTCCCAGATGGCTGAGCGAGACAAAGATGGAGCCAGCTGCAGGGAGGAAGCTCGTCAGGGTGAACAGTCATCAGGCTTCAGCCGTTTTCTGCCTCCGGGCTCAAACCGGCTCTAATGCTCCTCCTGTGATACTGGATGGTTGTAAAAATGGGGCAGTTATTTTTTTATCCTTCTCCTCACTCATTTATTTATTTGAATAAAAGCCTCTTGGTCTCGGTGTAAAAACACTCATTTGCGTCCTGATTGAAGCGGCGGCGACGTTCGACTGCCCTTTGATTTGTAAAGAGGCTCTTTCCCTCCTCAGTGTGGAGAACTCGTCTGTGTTAAACAAGCGAGCTCTGCCAGGCGGCTTATCCTTCAAGGATGAGTGGCGCTATTGATCTGATCCTCCTGCAGTTGCTCCGGCTGCCCAGCAGGGGGGGGTATCACTCTGCCTCTCCCCCTCTCTCTCTCTCTGGGCTGCGGTATCTGTCTATTTGATGCCATCTCGCTCTGTCTTTCTAATTAGACAGACTTCAGGAGCAGGGAGCCCCGCTCTTCCTCTCTCTGTCTTCCTCTCTCTGGACTATCAGTGTCACTAACGAATCAATAAAGCGTCGGAGTAGAAACCACAGAAATCAGCACAACTGGGAGTCAAAGTGCTGCAGCTGCTGCAGGTACCTGCACTGCACCGGCAGCTCCAGCAGCACTGACAGACCAGGGCCAGCCCGTCAGCAGAGGGGTGGTGGTGGTGGTGGTGGTGGTGGTGGTGCACCGGAGAACGTTTAACTTTAGATTAGTTTATTTTTTATAGTGTGAAATTTAACAGGAAAAATATAAATTGTCCAGGGAAGAAGCCCTGACATTAAAAACATATTAGATGAAGCAACTCAACATCAAATAAACAAAAAAGAATAAAGAAAAATAAAATAAAATAAGATAAAAACAACAGTAATTAATCAAGATTTTGAAATTGCAAAAGAAGATATTTTTAAAATGTGTTTTAAAAGCTATTAAAGAAGGCGACGTCTTCAAAGTTTTTCTAAATTTGATGAAAAATTTCTGATTGGAAATGACAGTGAGGTAAATGAAAAATCTTTGAACAAATTTAAATAGAAACAAGTTATTTACAGGGGAAATTAAATTAATTTAATAGTTTAAATTTCCTGAACAAGAGGTGCAGATGGATCTGAACTCGTCTCCACATATTCAGAATTAGCTGCTTGTAGCCAAAGTCAATGGGATCAATCCTGTATTTTTCTGATCTCAGAGTGAGGAGAAGTTGCTCTGAGTTTATTGTAGTGACAGAATAAAGACAGAGAGACATGGACAATAAGATATTTAGAGCATTAGAGGCTTTGGAGCTGATTTTTCATCATTACTGCTCCAAAGAATGAGCAGAACTCAGATCAGATAAAGAGAGAAACTTCAAATCAGCTCTAGAACAACACAAACACATGTGTGGAACTTCCTGTGTTGAAGTTTGATTATTGGTGACATTTTAAAAACTTTAGAAGGAAAAAGTCAGAAAGAAAAAGGATGAATCAAAGTTTCCTCGATATCTGTTACACATCAGATCACAACCTGATCGATGAAGACTGACTGAACTGAAAACTGCAGGGTTCAGGAAACAGAGCCACTCGTCCGTCTCTCTGTTTCCCTTCAGTCTCTCAGAAGACGCTGCTTTTTCAAAGAGAGGCACAGATGCATGTTAACAGTTGCAGAAAAGCCTTTAAAAACCCTGGAGGCCAAACTTCCCTCTGTACTCAGCTGCACCTTATAGCTGTTCATCACTGTGACCATGTATAATTACAGTAAACAGATCCCTCGGGGGAATATTCTTCTAATCCAACTCGTCCTAACAGAATAATGTGCTAACCAACGCCGCTAACTCCCAGAAAGCACTGCACAGTTCCTGTCACTGTCACAGGGAGTTTCTGCTCCGATCAAACACAATCCTGATGCACGTTTCATGTTTTCTGGGCCGAACAGTGGATCCTGACTCGAATCACGTATCAGAACTGTTAACTTGGTTAGCATCTATTATTTCTCAATGTTGTTTTTGATAGCTAGTAACTGGCAGTGGCTGACACAGTGTTAGTGGTTGTGGTAATGCCAACTATGCCTCACCGTACCGTTAATCAAGTGAGAAGTAGGGACGTTTTCCCATAGACTTCAATACCATGTGACTTGTAACAACCAGTGGAGTCGCCCCCTGATGGTCATTAGATAGATGAAGGTTTAAGGCTCTTCAGCTTTGTCTTTACTTCAGGTTCAGACAGAGCCTGTGCTGCCTCCGTCTCCTCTTCCTTTGTTTTGGGAAAAGCTCGGGAACGCTGGTATCCTGGTTTATCTGAGCTGGAGGCCCAGCAGCGACAGCTCTCTGCAGAGAGCTGAGGCCTGACTGATAGCCCTCTCAGAGCTGTAATGAAGGGCTGTGGATCACATTAGATTCACATTAGAAGGACTGGCCAGAGAGGTTAATTAAGAGAGCGTGACGCCCAAGGACTGCCTGCCTCTCTCTCTCTCTGCATGTCAATGTGGCTTCACCACCGCTGGATTTATTCCACAGCAGAGCAGCAGGGATGAATGGTGATGATCTCATTGGGGGGGGGGGGAGGGGGGGGCGCTCGTATTTTTTGATAATGAAAATTTTATTCCTCATTTTTTTTTAATTGTGCTTGAAATAAAGTAGAAAGACCCGAGGAGCTGAATAGGAAACTGAACTGTTTTCACTTCGAATGATTCCTCCGGTTGGATCACATTATGCAAACCTCTTGGCAAAATCCTATTTCAAATGCAAATACCTCAAACTCCACTCTGTGTTTTCTTAGTGTCCTTAGAAGTCCTTGTAGTTTTGCAGAGGTTTGTTCTTGAAAACAGGAAAGCTGATTAATGTGAGCAGGAAGCCTGAGCACCTTAAGTACATTCAAGTACAGTCCTGAGGTTCTGCATTTTATTCTGGGTTCACTTCTTCTTCTCCACTTTGTTTTTTTTATACAAAAACATGAGATTATAGAATATTATGCATTATTATAATGGTACATTAATAAATGATGGGTCCATACAGTCTAAAGGCAGATGTTAAAGGTCCGTATGGTCTAAAGGTCTAAAGGACGTCTGGAACTTTGTGATGTCACAACGAAGCAGGCAAAGCAAGCCCCGCCTGTTGTTACTAGAGCTCAGAGAGAAGCCTGAGAGAGGAGATGTAGAACTGTTGGTTTTTGGTTCTTAAATCCACAAATATACTGTATCTTCTTATGGAGGGCAACACTTGAAATGTGGGTGTTTAACATGAAACATGGACCTTTAATTTAAAATATAGGACCTTTAAATCATCTCCATCCACTAGAAATGCAGACCAGAAAAATTCATTACACATTATTTTCTAATGAATTGTTGTCATTTTTACACAACAATTATCTGTTTGATTAATTTCACTTCAACACATTCAACCTGCTCTTCCCCTCTGCTGCAAAGCTCTTAATCTGTTTTAATTAAATATTCAACTGATCTAAGGTGACGTTTCCATTTCCTGTAACATCTGCATCTTCAGTGTGAAAAGGCAGAAGTAACTGGTTAAGTGTGTGTTCGCATACGTTCGCTCTTCCGCTCCATGTTATGTATAGAAGATCCCTGATGAATAAATCAAACGCCACAGTTCCCCTCCAGACAGAGTCAGACACACGTCATGAGCAGAAGATATGAAGTGAAATAAAACAACAGCTCAGCTTTTGTGCTAAATTCAGCCTGTGCTACACAACACAACACAAAAAAAAAACCCGCTGCCAAAACAAATCACATTATGCAAGAACCTGAGAACCTGTGGTGAAAAAACATGGACGAGGTTTCCTTCATATCAAAAAAACGCTGCCAGCTTTAAAGTCAGCAGGTTGACCTCAGCTGAACAGACGAGCTTCTTCATTAACAAAACTCCAATTACATAACACACCCACAGCCTAAATTCACCTCCTGCTCTCGTCATACGAGCAGAAATAAAAAAATATGTAAAAGGTTCAGTGGGACAGATGTGGGTCAATCCTGAGCCCGCGGTCCTCCAGCTCCCTCTCTCTCTTCCTGCTCTCAGGCCGAACGAGGGGCGAGAGACATAGAGAAAAGCAAACAAACGGAGCGAGCGAGGTCTGCGTTTATGTGTCTGATTCACCTGAAAGTGCAGCGGCAGCCGGACCATTAATCTACCTCTTCACCGACCATCACAGCTCAGGGGATTGGGGATTACAACAATGGGATTTAGGATTTGTAGTTTATTTTTAATATATTTTTTCCTTCAGCTCCTTCACTTCTCATCCATCCTGAGATTTATTGACATAAACTCAAACTAAATCTAGTGTTTTTCCTCCTCTAACTCCTTAATTCGTCCATTTGAAGCTGAATCAGCTCCAACACGTCTCAGTTATCAGCAGACGGATTTCGCTCTGTCGTCATGAACTTGTGGATGTTGGGTCTTTTTTTTTCAGCGTTGTGAGGACGACTTGACCTCGTTGGTTTAAATCTGAGGCTCCACTGAATTCTTCCACCTTTAACTGTCGGTGAGAAAACAGGTGGAAGCTGCTCTGGAGCTTAGTTTTTAGCTCCGCCCACAATGACACACCTGAAATCACATGACCTACACTGAGCACGTGCGAGCCGGTGGAAACAGGAAGTAGATTGTCTCCTCTCAGTTGGTTAGTTACAGGACCAGTAAAGACACTAATGAAGAAGAGACGAGTTGAAAACTATAACAGTAGAAGAAGAAACTAGTTTCAAACTAACATTACAGATGATAATGAAAAGTAAAATAATCTTCCCAGCAACAGTGATTACTGTAATTTTAATGTAATAATTATTAATATTATAATCACGAAAGAGCTGATAAATATATTCAGGTGACTTCCTGCTCTAAACTTGGGGCTGACGCCGTCTTTACCCCGGAACGATCTAATTTTAAACCGGGAGTCCTGGCACGACGTCCTCACTTGGCAGCTCCTTTGTCGTCTCACCAGCCTTGTGAGGACAGGAGGTCCTCATAAATACAGTAAGACGGGGACACGCTCACACACTCTAAAACGTGTCAAACCCAATCAGGCAGCTCGAGTCATGGCAGGCACGAACACATGCCCTACAACACCAAGACGCACGACAGCACTCGTGGATGCACTCATGCATGTTCGCAGTGTATAGATACAACCCCCCCACCCCCCCTCTGACACACACACACACACTTTCAACACTGTGTAGATTGTTTACTGCAGATTCTTTGTATATTTCTTGTGGGTGTTTGCGTTTTCTTTCCCTCCACCCACATAAAATAAACACAAACCACCAGTTTAACAATCAACCAGCGCTCGAGTCGTCGCCACAGGCCTGAACCCTCGTTCAATACAAACTGACAAACACAACCGGACACACACAGCTGACGGATTAAAAGCTTCACACACAGGAAGTAGACCCTGACACATCTCCACAGTCCTCCGGGAGAAAAACTGACATTGTCAGGGCTGACTAAATATATCCAGAGCAGCTTCGAGAAATTAAATAAAGTGACATATTTCCATGTCTCCACTTTGTCTTCATTTGATCCGACGTCATCCTCCTCACACGCTCACAGACAGTTCATGAAAAATTAAAGGTGGTTTTTGAGGAAGATGTATTTGTTTTTGACTTCACAGGAATGTCAACACGAAGAAAGATAAATGCAGCTGATGTGATTAATGTTAAAATGCTGCTGTTTTCCATCAACAGGGAGAAAATGAACCAACATTCACACACAAACAGCCTTTTGTTTGCTTTAAAAGGCGTCGAATGACATTTTAAACATTAAAAATCATCTAAACATGATCTTCAACAGTAAATTTACTTTTTCTGAGCCCTTTATCTCTTTTAGAGTCACATTGACTCTTCTATTGTTTCATCTCTTTCTGTTTTTCTTTATAAAATTGTCATTTTTAAAAATGTCTCCAAGTCTCCTCATCTTCAGACTCAGCTCAACCTCAGCTCATTATATCTGAGACT
>CM076667.1:20879499-20893712 GCA_038496675.1 Rachycentron canadum | reverse complement strand
AGGAGACACTCTGATTGGCTGTGACATCACCCACTGGAGCCAATAGGAGTGTCCCATGTAGAGAGGTGACTCTAGACGTCTCTATCAAAGATGGAGGATGAGAATGGATGGATAAACACACAGAAGTAAAGCAGCAAAGCTCCAGTCACCTTAAATATTTCCTTTTATATCAGGTGGTGGACGACATTCCCATCATGCACTGCTTGGCTTCGTTGTTTGTTTAGTGACATACTGCGGTCACTACAGTCACTGTGGTCCCAGTTAAACCCAGATCCAGTGCGGCTCCTGTGTTATTCCTGCAGACTTGGAGCCGTCAGCAGGTTGTCGTGATGCTCAGCCCTTCTGTTCTGCTCTAACAGGAGACCCGCTGTTACAACAACACGTCCAGTCGGCCTGATGTACCAAATAAAGTTTGCCACGTTTGCACATTGTTACAGGCCCCTGACAGAGTGCTGAATATGTATAACACACATAATGTGGTCTCCACAGATGTCCCACTTTCCTCAGAGAGAGAGACTCAGTCCTGTGGTTTCTGTCTGCGTCATCGTGACACTTCGACGCCAAATGCTGACAAAGTTAATGCCTTGCTTTTAGCTCTCACTGCTTCACGGGGAGTTGAACCTGAAACCCTGAAGGTGCCTTTGTGGTTTTGCTCCACTACATGAGAGGCTACATGGAAAACATTACTCCCGCGGGATAGATGCTGCCCACTGGATGTCTGACATTAAAGATGACACTATTCTTTTACTTGTGCTGAATAAAAATCAAACTTTAGGCATCATATCACAGTAAAATGTGCCGAATTAGCCATGAGCAGTTTCTGTTTACAATGCATCCCTGGATGTACGGACAAGTATCACTGGATTATTCTGATACTGAAGAAACTTCAAAATGTGAAGTTTCCCGGAGGAGTTCTGGAATCATAACGCCTTTGTCCCCTGTGATTTTTAAAGGTTTTCTGGCTGTTTGTTCATTATGAAAAACACTGAATGAACTTTGGCAGTTTTTTCCCCTTTTGATAAAGAAATCCATGTGCACACATGGGGCCGTATATTAACTCAGAAGAAGCCCTGCATGTCTGCTTGAAGCGCAGCGAGATATTTGACCACATGTGAATCTGGCTGTCCAATCTCAAAAAGTTCACTGGTGGCCGTGGTCATTGGTCATGACTTCGCTTCGCGCTGCTCCACTGTTGAGCGATAAACATCAAAAAAAGAGTAAACAACATTTACAAGGCCCACTTCCTCTCCCCTCCCTCGGGACGCTTTAATATCCAGAGCCGCCGAGATCAAGCTGATCAACTGAGGGTTCATTCTGATGTTGTCAAGTTAAAAAATGAAAGCGGCGCAGGCAGAGAGCAGGGTTCATCCCTTTTCTGACGATATTTCTAAAGGACCGATCTCACTCCTTCCTCCTGCTGGACATGAAGGTGAAAACTGAGGTTGATAACGGATCGGGCTCGCGGCTGGAATACTAACAGGCTGAGTAGATTAGCACAGCTGCTGCGACGCTTTCTCATCCGCCCCTGAGCAGAGGCAATAAAAGCGAGGAGGAAAAGGAGGCACCGGCAGCCTAAAAGCTTTGTCGGCTGAAGGCGGCCATAAGTCTAAGAGCGTCGAAAGGGACGTGGTGGAGATGCAAAGGAAAAAAAGAGACAAAGGAAATAAAAACCTCCAACTCTGTCGCAGTGAGATCACTCTGAGGCTGAGGATGTAGAGGAGTCGCTCTTCATCTCCATCAGAGTTTAGAACTGTTTTTATTTCACCTCAAAACTCTCTCTATCACTGATCTGATCATTGTACTGATGTTCACCTGCTCCTGTGGTTTCTGGTTCATCCTCTTGTTGTGGTTTGATTGAATGAGTCTGAAGAAGAGGAAGTACGGCAGCTGAGAAAGGCCACACACAAGTATTTTTGAATCCCGTTATCTAGAGGTAACAAAGCTTGTTACCTCTTATCACATTATCTGGAGAAAACAAAGCTTCAATATGTAACACAATAAATATCCCGTATCTTGAAATAACAAATCTGGAGGTAATGATAATGATGTTGTTATCTTAACAGAACGGGCTTCATTATCTCAAGATCAGGAGATAATTATCCTGTTAATCAGGAGAAAAATTCCAGCACCTAACGTAATAATTATCTACATATCTTGAGATCACAGAGCTCGTTGAGATAAGTGACCCTTTTATTTCGAGATAACGAGATAATTATCCCATTATCTTGAGATAACAAAGCTGTGTGTTATCTATAAGGAGATAATTATCCCCTTAACTAAATAATTATTTCGTTATCTTGAGATAGTCAAGCACCTCGATGACAAAGCCTCTAACCTTAGATAATGAAGCGCGTTATTTCAAAAACAAAGCTCTGAATTAGTGAAAGAATTATTCTTCATCTCCAGAAAATTAACAAATAATTATTTATGTGTTTGGCCTCTCGCAGCTTCTGTAGCAGCAGAAACACAGAAACGTTTTCACAAAGGCTGAACTGGGAGGAAACTGGTAAGAAATGAATTCAGGACACAGGTGATGACGATGACGATGATGAGGCTCATTTAAAAACATCACATGAGTTTCTATTACTGTTCTCTGACAATAATTAGAATCAGGCACAAACCTGATCAGGGCTCAGTTTCTCTGAGAACAATGTCTTCATACTGAGATAATGAGATGGAGCCCCGCCCCCTTCCTCCCACCCGGCCCGCCCCCTCACTCACCGTATGCTGTAGAGCACGTTGCCGTTCTTGGAGATGCGCAGCAGCTTGTTGTCGGTGGTGACCTCGTGGAAGTTGGCCCCCTTCTCGTTGGCGAAGAACAAGTCAGGCTTCCAGATGGAGTCCAACATGGAGGGGTCGAGGTCCAGCGAGTCGTCGGGGTACTCGCTGTAGGCGAGCCGGGGGTCGTTCCACTGCTGCCTCAGGAAGATGTTCACTCTGTAGTCCTGGGAAAAGACAGAGGATGACAAAAGGAGAGGCTCAGAGAGGGAAACCAGGCTGAGAGCAGAGTTCACGCTGCTTTTACACACAGAGAAAAATAACAGTCAATAAACAATTATTTTAAACTTGTCATTTCCAATAACTTGAAATGTGCATTACAACACTGTGTAAGGAGGCTATTTGTAATGTAATACATCCATATATACGGAGTTTCCATATATTAGAGATTTTAATAATTCATACATTGATAAATATGTCGAGGTCGTACAAATATCTATGTTTATGTATGACATATGTTAACTGAATATATTTCCATATATATGTTCCCACAGTCTGTCAGTAAATGATGATATTATATACATCAAAAGTCTCAGACTCACATGGACGAGTTTAATTAATGAACTATAATAATAGTTCAAAATGAATTAATAAACAATGACGAATAAACTTCCTCTAAATGCATATTCTTTTAAAAAACCTTTATATAAGAAAATGTAAAATATGAATATATATTGTTAAGATATATGGTCACAAGTTATACCATGTAAAATTATTGTGTATAAATTCACTATGTTTATTCAGAATATAAAATAATATATAATAATAATAATAAACATATCTATGCCCCTATATTATTGTCATATATATATGACAATAATATCAGGACATATATGTCATATACACTGTGTGCTGTCATGTCTCACATGAGGACAAGCTCTTTTCAAAATGGCGGCACTGGCGGCCGACAGATATATTCTGTGGCGGCCTCTGTCAGTCAGCAGCCAGCGTGATGGGCGTTGATTTAGTCTGATCTGATCAATGGAAGACAGAAGAGGAGGTGGGACGACTTCAAGACTTCAGGACCACGGCATCAATGATTCTTCAAACATTCACCAATTACACAAAAAGATGTTTATCAGAGAAGAAACATCCTCACCCACAATGAATGAACCACACAGCAGCCTCTCATCTCTTAGCTCATATTATCCCATCACTATCTCCGGGGGCTCCCTCCGCCCACAGACGCCTCCACCAGGCCGACGAGACGGTCGCACGGAAATTGATTCGGCTCAGAAATTGATTTAGAACGAAACAGCAAGAGTTAGAAAACATAACTCATGGAAAGACATCGAACGGGGGGAGGAGGGAGGAAGTAACCGCAGGGAGATGTTCCCAGTATGAAACAAAAAAGACGGAAAGAGGAGGGAAAGGGAGGAAAAAAGGTTCGTCAAGGGTCAGCGCTTTGCTGACTCAAGATGCTGTAACTCCACACGGAGGGAAGGGTCGGCGGACGGATGCAGGGATGGAGTGATGGACAGGGCTTCAGGGTTGGATGAGCAGGTGGTTATTGGTCTTCATCCATATGTCATTTTGTGCTTCATGTGAAACGTAAGAGATTTTCCTGATCATGCTGAGTTGTGACTTTGAGCCATAACGGAGCTCTTCTTCCCTCCGGTGAGTCAGTGTTCGGCCTCATAATCCTCCTCAGCCTCCAAGAAAACAATCCAAATCTCTATTGTTCGATTTCGTCTTGGAGGCTTTTGTTTCCTCTTGTTATTGATGATGATAAAGCACTTACAGAAAGAGAAGAGAGGGACAGAAGCAGACGGATGAGTGGGGAGTTGTCCTGGTACAAAGCAGCTGAAGGTCATTGAGCTGCTCCAGCGTCTTTAGTCTCACACAGGGAGATGGAGGGAGGCAGCTGGGTGATGGAGGGACAGAAGAACAGAGGACAGGCTGCTTCATACAGCAGGTTTCAAAGACCAGGCCTCTGGGCTGGATGGATGCATCAGTCTCACAGATACAGAGAACAGATGCTAAGGAGGCGTCTGTTGGTTTGTGGTTGAAATGTTACAGGACATGTTTTTAGAAGCCGCTCTGTCGGCAGGTTTTTATGACCCATAGTCCAGTTTTCTTCCAGTGGTGACTCACTGTGAAGCCTCTGACTGTCGGCCATCTTGTTTTTTAAAAAACAGGATGCACCAGGTTTGGAGGAGAAGGTGGAGCTGAGGAGGAGTGATTTCAGGGGAAATCTGTGCCTTATAATATAGTTTTACCAGGTTGTTCGTGTGATGGCGGCGCCCCTGCTCTTTCTATTCGGCCATCTTGGGCGTGTCACTACCGGACGTTGACATATGGTTTCAAAAAATCAAAATGGCAACGTCCAAATGAAAAACTGAAGGCTTCAAAATGGCCGTCCTCACGGTGGGCTGTTTGTAAACTCTACAAAGAGCTGCTCTCTCTCTCTCTCTCGCTCTCTCGCTCTCTCTCTCTCTCTCTCTCGCTCTCTCGCTCTCTCTATCTCTCTCTCTCTCTCTCTCTCTCGCTCTCTCGCTCTCTCTCTGTAGATCCAATCAATCCAGGTAGAAGATATTAACTGCTGCTCCCTCGGAGCTTTATTGTGTAACCCTCCACCACTCCAATCACTGTTCCACAATCACAGACGGAGCCTCTTTATTCAGCATGAGGTGGCATTTAGCTCGGCCCTCCATCCCCCTAATTGTCAATTATTCTCAGAATATGGAGCTCGGCCACTCGGTCCAGGCCGGAGACGTCATTAAGCTGCACGCCGTAGCAGAAATGCATCGGCAGGACGAGCGGCGGCCATGCCAGCAGCCTGAGCGGGTGGCATTTAAAGGAGCAATCAGCCACGGTGCCGCATGTGTGTGTGAAATTCAGCCACATGGCAATAAGCCCCCCCACCCACCCCCCGCCTCCGCTTTGCCGTTTATCACTGTTTATTAGACTGAATATCTCATATGAAACAAACGAGCTTGACCTTTCGTGAATGAGTCGCCTTTTCGTCTGCTGGAGAACATGATAAACAGCCTGAAATGGCGCAGGCATGAGCAGCGAGTGTTGATGGAGAGAGGGAACGAGGGAATACAGAGGAGGTGAAAGTCCAGGATCATCTGTCAGAAACCCGCCTGCAGTTTGGCAGCAGCTGAGAAAGTCGAGCAGAAATGAAGTATTCAGGGTTTTTTTTAGACAAGAAGAATAAACTCTTCAAAGTCTAGAAATCCAGTCCAACCTTTACGAGTCTGATGATCAGCTGATCTTCAACCATCCTGTGCTTCACGGGGCCTTTTTAACTTCACTGTCTGATGAAACAGTGGATCCTCAGACCCCCCCCGGACTGGAGCTTTGCTGCTTTACTTCTGTGTGTTTGATAGTGACGTCTAGAGTCACCTCTCTACATGGGACACTCCTATTGGCTCCGGTGGGTGATGTCACAGCCAATCAGAGTGTCTCCTTCAGAGGCCGAGCTGTCAGCTGTTTTCTTTGGTTATTATGGTTTACAGCTGATCTTTAGCTGAGGTTGAGCTGATTCTGATGTGGAATATGTTCAACCTTTAGACCAGCTGAACGATGATTTACATTTCTGTTCCATGGAGCCTCCATTTTGTTCACGTTGGGTTCTTTTCTCTTTAATCCATTTTGTCCATGTTTGATTTTCATCTCATCTTTACTCTGAGCTGCAGTTTTTGTTTTTTCACATGCCTTGAAAGCCTTTAATGGTTTAAGCTTTTAATTGTTTCGGAGGAGAAACTGGTCGACCAGTGGAAGTCATTTGGTCCATAAACCCTCAGCTTCACGGGTCAGAGGCTCCTCAGGGCTGCGCATGGACGAGCATTAAGTGCATTAACCAGGGGCGGGGGGGGGAGATGGACGACGCTGCATTTAAGGACTCAAATGAGGGAAAGTAATTTGAGGGAGAAAGTGAATAATTTCAGGGAATAACTTCGGGAAATGATGTTGACGGCGCGGCAGCTTTATCCTGACGCCTCCTCCTCCTGAAAATGGATGAAAAGTGCTGCAGGTCGTCGGCACACGGCGTCTGTAGCTTCACACTCGTGCTTTAATGTCCTGACATCAGGCCGCTGGACTGTTAAGTGCTACCCTGAAATCACCATTCACTGCTGCTGCACCGCCATGAAACCATTAGCAGAGGAAACGCTGTACTTACACAATACCACACTCATTTCAGCAAGTATTAAACTCAGGCACTAAACCACGCATGAGAGACTGCAGTCTTCCTCCTCTTCTTCTCCTTCCTCCTCCTCAAACAACAACTGCAATAACGGCAGAGGAAAGAGCGGCAGCCATATTCTAATTCCACGCCTGTCAGGACTTCCTGCTGGCGCCCAGGTAGAAGAGCGGGTAGGAGGTTACGGAGGCGCCAACATTATGGCAGCACATCTGCTGCGCTCAGACAAAGCTGGACCCGGATAGAGAGAGAGAGAGAGAGGAAGGTACCTCCAAATAAACATCATCAGCAGCATCGTGGGTTTGATCTGAAACAGGAAACGTCTCCACGGATCCTGAGGTGGGTTTTATGAACGAGACGTGTGATTGGTCTAAAACAGACACCTGATCCGAAGAAGAGACCAGAGCTGTAGGTCATACATCAGACATGCACGTTTTTATTATCGCTCATTTATATAGTTGGCAAATTACAGACATGGATTAATGTTGAATTTCTTATTGTTGCTGAATAAAATCAAGAGATTGTGTTTGTCACATCTTTAAAAAATAGAGCTGGTTATAACAGCCAGTGTGAACAGGTGCATGTTTATTCACAGATCATTATTTTTATTGCTTTTACTGTGCATGTGGTGTCTATTGAACTTATACTGAAGTATGTTGTTTGTCTTCAGTTTATAAATCCACCTCCTTTACTGTCAAAGCAACTCTGTTTTAAAAGGTTCTAGAAAAAAATGACACCCGACATATGGAGCTTCAATATTAAATATATCTTAAATTGGTCTTTTAAATCTAAAATACGGACATTTAACATAAAATATGGACCTAAAAGCATCTTAGAGAAGAAACAGTAACATGAAGATGTTCTGTTGCTCCTGAATATTCAGTGATATCAACAACAACCAGGACTGTTCACAACAGGAGGAGGTGAGTGGACGAGGGAGGGGGGTCCTATTTTATTCTGTACCTCTTATATAAGATTAATAGATGATTAAAATGAAAACACAATAAAAATATTTATATCAGTCAAACAGAAGAGAGTGTGAAGGGACATTTATTAAGACCTGAAGTTAAAACCAGAACAACTTCTATTCTTTTTTAATTTTACCTGTTTTAAATGTGTGTGTTGATTTGAGGACGTGTGTTTTCTGAACGAAAAAAAACAGGAAGTGGGGGAAGGAGAAAACGAATGACAGAAGGGGTTGTGTGTCTATCTGAGTGTGTGTGTGTGTGTGTGTGTGTGTGTATGTGAGAGAGAGAGAACGAATAGGGAAGAGCGGGCGAGCGGGAGAGCACTGAAACAGGAATAAAGCCGTTTTCCACCGGGACTTGAACAAGCACTGCACCATTCTACCAAGTCCATCTATCACCAGGCTCCAGCCCCAGCAGCAGTATCTGTGTGTGTGTGTGTGTGTGTGTGTGTGTTGAAGATGGAGGGATACTGAGGTCCAGGCTTAAAGCGAGAGCTACACACTGCAATGAGCACCGTCCTCAGCTTCCTGCGTTTCTCCTCCTGAACTTTAACATAGATTTTCTACTTTGATAAAACCTGAAGAATCTGATTATTTCACTTCAGCTGATTTTCAGGATTTACATTCACTTGATTGACGTGCTGCTCTGCCTGACAGGCACTGAGCAGGGCCACACAGCCCCACTCCTCCACCTTTTCCCCATTCCTTGTCTGAAACAGTTGAAACTCATAAAATGGTAAAATGCAGTTTGTGTCTTCTGACATTTATTATAAATATTAAATTTTATGATAATTATTTTTATTTTGAGTCTAAAACACATTCCCTGTTTTTGTTTGTTGTGTATTTATTGTGTTTCCTTGTTTTAATGATGTCACTGGTGATGTCACGCACATTTAAACACACGGTGGTTCAGTCATATTAACACTAATGGATTTCCTGTGTAATGAATAAGGGACCCCCCCCCCCCCCCACCTCCGCGGCGGTGATGCACTCTTTCAAATGAGGTGTTGGAAATAGGAGACGAGTTCAATGAGGCGGAGACGTTTCCAAACACTCAGAGAGGTGGTTGGTGTTGGGTTTTTTTTTTTTTTTTTTTTTTTTAGAAAGAAAATAAAATGAAACTTTTTGGATGCACCGAATTTCAGCCACCGTTTAAATTAATCGCATTTTTCAGGGCAGAATTACTCAGGCTGAAATGGAGCCGCACAGAAATGTGACAGTTTCCATTAGCCGCCAAACCACCCACATCTACACACACACACACACAAAGTCATGCATAAATAATGCTAAAATTTGCATGTCAAGTTGTGTTACAAAGTCATTGTGGAGATAATTAAGCTTCTTACCATTGTTGTTTCAGCGATGGACCCAAAACTGTTGATAAAAATGTTGCAGGTGACGTTGACAGGCGGACCTGCAGAGGGACAGAGGACACGGACAGAGACGGACGAGTTAGATCCCCTGAGAAAAAGGTTCTGACAAACAGGAACAAAATAATCACAGCATCAGAAACCAGGAGACGAAACAGAGGCTGAGTGTTGTTGTTTTTCTGCTCCAACGACACAGGAAGTAAAGTCAGGCTCAGCCAATCAGAAACAACCATGACGCTAAACTGTTGGTGGCTTTGTTCAATCTTTAGCTGGTCAAAGTGAGAAACCCTTCATTCTCTCTAATGACTATCAGATTGTATTGAACTCTATGGGAAAATGTCCCTACTTCTCCCTTGATTTATTAGCTCAGTAAACGTTTTCCTAAGACTGTATCACCCAATCAGGACAGAGTACAGAGTAGGTCAGCTCCACCCCTCACTCCTCCTCAGCTCCACCTTCTCCTTGAGGCTTCAGAGCAGCAGCTCACAGACGACGGTGACGTCACGGTGGGTTGACACTTGATATAAAACCATAAAACCAGAACAATGAAGTCCTTTGACATATTTAACTTTTTTTCTGTTCATATTTAAGTTGTTTTCTGTTTTTGCACCAAAACAAATTCCCCGTGTGTTGAAAAAACTATAAGGTAACAAACCAGATTCTGATTCCGATTCAGTCTCTGGTTCTGGACTAGACTGGACTGGACTCCTCTGATCTGATCTGGACTGGACTGAGGTGGATTATGTCCATGAGCTGATGATCGACTGCAGGGAGTAAACACACTCGGCCGACTGAACGAGCCTCAGCTCTCAGCTTTACCTCCACCACAGTGTGCGACCTCTCGGCAGCAGCAGGAAGTTGTGGAGGAAGAATGTGTAAACGTCTCAGTGCAACTTAAGAAAACTAGAGAAGAAGAAAATCAATTTCACGTCTCTTTTGTGCTGTCGCTCAAACTCAGGCGATGTCGATGAACACAGAGTCATTTCAAAGGGATTCATAATGACAGATAGTCCCCCCTCCTCCCCCTCCTCCCCTCTCAGAGGTGAGACACTGCTTTTCAAGGTGAAAGTAAATAAAGAGGCTCAGGCCTTTTGCCTTTTGCTGCTGCTCCATTGATTTGCTGTATTACCAGGTTGTACAAACACAAATGCGATTAACTCGGCGGCGGGAGTGGAGTTGCGTTGAGGAGTGTGGAGGACGGCCAAACAGACGGACGGGCTCTCATCTCTGTCCGGTGGAGGACATGATATTGGCTTTCAGAGCAAAATCAAAGTCTCTAACTCAGTAATGAACATGGTACATTCTTCCCTTTGTGGCTGAAAAAAAAAAAACGTACCCAAAATATTAAAGTCCATATTATGACTTCTCCAGTATTTTATTGTTGTGTTGTGTTGATTTCCATCAGAAGACATATTTGTGGATTTAAGAACCAAAAACCACCTCAGTGTAGTTTTACTCCTCTCTCAGGCTGAGCTCTGAGCACTAGGAACAACAGGTCAGTCAGCCAATCAGAAGAGAGGATCTGAACCTCTCCTCCAAACCAACACTGAGCCAACACTGGACCAACACTGGACCAACACTGAGCCAACACTGGACCAACACTGGACCAACACTGAGCCAACACTGGACCAACACTGAGCCAACACTGGACCAACACTGAGCCAACACTGAGCCAACACTGGACAAACACTGGACCAACACTGGACCAGCACTGGACCAGCACTGGACCAACACTGGACCAACACTGAGCCAACACTGGACCAACACTGGACCAACACTGAGCCAACACTGAGCCAACACTGGACAAACACTGAGCCAACACTGGACCAACACTGGACCAACACTGAGCCAACACTGGACCAACACTGAGCCAACACTGGACAAACACTGGACCAACACTGGACCAGCACTGGACCAGCACTGGAACCACACTAAGCCAACACTAGACCAGCACTGGACCAACACTGGACCAACACTGAGCCAACACTGAGCCAACACTGGACCAACACTGGACCAACACTGAGCCAACACTGGACCAACACTGGACCAACACTGAGACAAGACTGAGCCAACACTGGGCCAACACTGGATCAACACTGAGCCAGCACTGGACCAACACTGAGCCAACACTGGACCAACACTGAGCCAACACTGGACCAACACTGGACCAACACTTAGCCAACACTGAGCCAACACTGGACAAACACTGGACCAACACTGGACCAGCACGGGACCAGCACTGGACCCACACTGAGCCAACACTAGACCAGCACTGGACCAACAGTGGACCAACACTGAGCCAACACTGAGCCAACACTGGACCAACACTGAAACAAGACTGAGCCAACACTGGAACAACACTGAGACAAGACTGAGACAAGACTGAGCCAACACTGGGCCAACACTGGACAAACACTGGACCAACACTGGACCAGCACTGGACCAGCACTGGACCAGCACTGAGCCAACACTAGACCAGCACTGGACCAACACTGAGCCAACACTGAGCCAACACTGGACCAACACTGAGCCAACACTGGACCAACACTGAGACAAGACTGAGCCAACACTGGGCCAACACTGAGCCAACACTGGACAAACACTGGACAAACACTGGACCAACACTGGACCAACACTGGACCAGCACTGGACCCACACTGAGCCAACACTAGACCAGCACTGGACCAGCACTGGACCAATACTGAGCCAACACTGAGCCAACACTGGACCAACACTGGACCAACAATGGACCAACACTGAGCCAACACTGGACCAACACTGAGACAAGACTGAGCCAACACTGGGCCAACACTGAGACAAGGCTGAGCCAACACTGGGCCAACCCTGGATCAACACTAAGCCAACACTGAGCCAACACTGGACAAACACTGGACCAACACTGGACCAGCACTGGACCCACACTGAGCCAACACTAGACCAGCACTGGACCAACACTGGACCAACACTGAGCCAACACTGAGCCAACACTGGACCAACACTGGACCAACACTGGACCAACACTGGACCAACACTGAGCCAACACTGGACCAACACTGGACCAACACTGAGCAAAGACTGAGCCAACACTGGACCAACACTGGACCATCACTGAGCCAAGACCGAGCCAAGACTGAGCCAACACTGGACAGTCAACTTTTTCTTGAACAAACAGACACAGAAAACTGAAAACTTGAAGTAACTGTTCACGTCTTTTCCTTCTGACCCCTCTCTCTTTCTCTTTTTTCCTCTGTCTGTCTCTTTCTTTGTTGTTTCAGAAATTCTCTGTACTTCCCATGAACATGAAAGATGCTGAGTGGAAACTCGTGAAGAATCCTAACGGGCTTATCATCACTTAAGAGATAAAAACTTGTGTCTGCTTAATGAACTGTTGTTAATCCTCTGTGGGTAAAAACACATAAAGCCCTGATCATACACTATTATGATGAACATCCAGTACTTTTCCATTCATCATTACAGAAGCATTAGGCTCCTACAAACTAATGCTTCACTGTAATAGCTCCTCTGCCACCGGAGGGAAAAAGAGAAACACAGCTCTGCACTTCTCATATAGAAATGTATTAAAGTCTTTGTCTGTGAATTAATTAGATCACTGCCTAATTTTTTTTTGTAATCAGATTACTGTAATCCCATTATTTTTAATCCACTCCTCATCAGTCCCACTGTGGGTTTTAATACTGAGCTGGAAACCTACGTGTAATTTTTGAATAAGGGATAATTTTGGTCAAATTCTGATACATGTTGATGTGACTTAAGGTCAAAATATGTCTCATGTAAATACACACACATACACGTATACACACACACACACACACACACACACTGAGGTTGTGTTAAATGTCCCTGACTAAACTCGGTGTCTAATTCCACTCGCTGGCGGCGAATCTGGGAATGAAGGAAGGGGTCTGGATTATTTTGATGGCCAATTACTCTCCCTGTCACAGTCTGAGGACTGCTGGAGGCCACTGGGGACGAGGAATATCACACAGACACACACACACACACACACACACACACACGCAACTGTGGTTAAGCCATAGAGTAGAATCATAGGGTTGAAGATGCTCAGTTAGGAGGGAAAAAATCATTAAAGCTGGCCAGAGGCGCTCGTTCCCTACGTGACTTACATGTACAGCATCTAATTAGAACAAACAATAGATTACTCACAGGACTGCGTGAGGAAGAGGATGAATGAAGTAATAAAGACGGAGGTTTCAGATACTAAATCAACCAGGTTTGGAGCAAACGAGTCTGAACTACACAGGCCTCATGTTTCACTCAGCACCACGGTCTGATCTTCTGATGCCGCCTTTCATGCTTAAAACTACAAACATGGAGGGACCCAGCTCTGTCTCTGTCAGGGTTTTTACCTTCTGTCCAACAAAAACAAACAAGAAGAAGAAGAAGGGACTATTTTTCCTGACACAATAACTGTGGCTGAGTTTTAATTGAAGAGACGGAGGAGTTTTGTCTTTTAGAAAAGTCAAAACAGTGAAGAATCTTGTTTGTTTTGTTCTGTGTCCGACTGAGTGATGTTCTGTGAAAACAGCTTTGTTTTCTCCTCTCGTGATTAAAGTCAAACATTAAGCAGGTTAATAACTTTATGTTCCTACCAACCTTCAATCCTGAGGGTGAGGAGACTCCACCCCCTTAACTCCTTAACTTAAAGAGGAGGAGCTGAGACTTTGGTTCATGAAGGTTTGTGCCAATCATACGCTTCACCCAGCTGTCAATCAAAGAGGCCACGCCCCCAACCCTCCATCACTTTAACCCTTAATAACCTGTGAACAGGTGAGTTCTCCAAATTCTCCTGTTCAGGCTGGAAACATGTTGATGTGAACATGGAGTCTCTGGACTGACCCACTGCTGGACCAGACTCTAGTGGACTGTAGAGGAACTGCAGGTCTAACAGGAGTCTCTGGACTGACTC